>JAOQMR010000007.1:9282043-9300797 GCA_027563865.1 Erythroxylum pelleterianum | reverse complement strand
GCTCAACATCAAGACATACACGATGCCCCACACATGCGTTAGGAATAGACTTCTTCTATTAATAGGAGATGTGGGCCGCCACTGCTAGTATACGTGAATGACACTAAAACAATTGAGTAATTTTGGCAATAACCAAAAACGCAACAGTGTTGTCTTCTTCTTTTTCATTGACAATTAACACACATAACTCCTATACCACACAAGCATACTTGTCATTGGTTGCCGCACACTCCTCACTAGGTTTTTTAATCCTCTTTTGTGTTTTCAACAGAATTCAATCACAACTAGGAGATGTCCCACGAATTTTTATAGATTCCCTTCCAAACATTGATTATAGAGATTTATTAAAATACAAACTCTGCACCCCAATTCCAAAAGAATGCAATCTTCAATACCCAATCTCCAATTAAGGCACATCTTCAAAGATTTAAATTCCACCGAAACTAGGATTTCATCCTTATCACATATTTTATATGTCCAATTAAAAATGCCAAAATCAAACAAAGAATATATAAAATATATTTTAACAATAATCATTCCAAATGGTCATGCTTTCAGATCCCATTCAATATAAGTATATGCACGTTTATATCTTCTACCCCGCTTTAATATTAATTCGAATATTTTCTTAATTTTAATATCTATTCATTAAATCATTTTTATTAGAAAATATCATATTAAGCAGTAAAAAAATGGAGGATTTTTTTTCATGTTTTCAATATTTTAAGATGCATACAATTTTCAAAATTTTGAAAATGAAAATTTGTATAATATATGTTAACATGATAAGATGAATAGCATATAAAAATTTTTATAAATTAATTAAACCACTTGCAGTTATTTTGAAAAATTATTAAAAAAATTTGCAAAAATATTTATAAAATTTAAACCTCAAACAAAAAAATTGAAAAATAAAAAATATGAATTAACGTGCAATTTATTATAACAATTTTTATCCATAGTTATTGTTCCATAGTTATCCAGGGAAATATATTCGTATCCTTTGATTTTGTTGTGCTGGACCGCATCAGTCAAGATCGAATAAAAGTCACTGGTGCTTGTAGTTCGTAGCCATGGAATTTAACTTTTATTCCAAAAATGGAATGCACTTTGCCAATGGTGCCTTTACTTCAAAGAATCTGGATCCAACCTTTATTGTACTACCCACTTTAAACCATCAAAGCAAAAGTTCCAATTTAGAAAAAAAATAAAATAACAAATTAAGGAAAAGATTTTGGAACCACTGTGGAGAAAAACGATAATGTTACTGTTTGTTAATTCTGATAATTTGTCCGCCAATTTAGGCACTTAATGTCCTATCATATCCATCAAAGTTTTAACACAAAAATAATTAAATTTATTTTACAAAAGCATATATATATATATATATATATATATATATAGTAAAAATAGAGATCTTTTAATTTCAAATCCATCAATACAAGATTTTATATATTTCAAATGATATCACTATTTCCTAGACATAATTAAATTTGTATAATTAGGATAAAGGATATTTTAAATCTAAAAATTTACTTAACTGTGTAACCATAATAAGATTAAAAAATGTGTGTATTATGAAATAAATTAAAGCATATTTTTTTAAATAATTAAAGGAATATCTCTCAAAATAAAATCCACATCTTCTTTACTTGGTCCTTTAAAAAATTACATTTGTCATAATAAAAATCACATAACATTCAATTAATTGAAATGCCCACATGAACAAGGAAATATTACCATTTATCCTCTTGTAAGAGCTATCATCAACATCTTTGATGATTTGTTGTTGTTTTTGTCTAAGAAATAGATTTCCTGTTTATAACAGCATTAGTAATGAATGTATCACATGGTAGACATGTTGGTTTAGAGACTTTAGTCTTATAAAAAATCCAAGTATGTATTTGGACGTAATTAAGATTAAAGTTGTAAGATTTAAGCAGGTGCTCATTATAGAGAATCATATAGAATTTTCTTACTAAACAACTGTCCCAGTAATAGCATGATCGTTATATGGATATATGGTATAAGATACTTAGATAATTGGCTTAGTATAAGTGGGAGATTATTGGTTTATGCCCTCAAACCAATCAATTAATTGTAGTTTAGTGATAAAATATTTGAAAGACATTTCTTACCTTATGCATATTCAAATATATATGATAAAGTCTATGTAATAAAGATACATTGCCAATGAAATTATGATGAGAACATAATTATGAGATTTATATTGTATTCATGTATTATCCCTAAATTGTTCATAGTCACTATTCTGTTGAGACTGGACTTTAATAGAGCATAAAAACACTAGCATATGTTGTGTTTTCCTTATGAAGGAAGTAGTCGATCTCATAGACTAAAGTATAGAAATATTTGAACAAATGTGTGGGTGCTTGTTACAAAATAAATTTATTGAATTGACCCTATATGAGAAATCCATTTAAGACATTTCATTTTTTGAAAATTCTCAATATGATGATTATATAGGTGACCCTTCACCTTGAGACATCTAAAGTTATTTTGTTTAGGGGTGTTATATTTTGATACTACTTATAACTTGTTCTAGTCAAAGATAGCTCAGTTACTAGTCATTGGATCTAGCATGAACTATATGGAGGTACTTGAATGATCAATGTATGATTCATCACACTAAACTAATTAGGGGGAGTGTTATGTTATACTTGATTACGAAAAATCTTTGGTTAAGGTGGAATGATGTTTTGTAAATAGTTTACAAATGTCATTAATTGAATTAATAGCTAATAATGGAGGACTAACATAATTGGACTCAAATAGTGTAGACGTTAATTTCATGCTATATATTTAATTGTAAAATTATATGATGAAAGCATTTAATTGTATGAAAAAAAATCATGTATGGAAAGGTTAGTTAAAACTATTTCAACATTTATAAATATTTAGGTGATCATGACGCGTTGCTAACTGTCAATCTTGATCTATAGATATAAAATATTAAATTAGAGAATTAAAAATAAATTAAAGGAGTTTAGTTTATGTAATCCTAAATATGATTTAGGGTTATAATTTGCCTCCATTGACAACATATTTGAGAACCTAATACATCATACATAAAGAACAAGTTGAAAAGAGAAAAAGTGATATAATCAAGTTCGACTTAATAAAGTTTGAGAAACTTTATAATTAAATATGATATATGAAATAAATAAGGATCAATATGAGATATTAGATGTTATTAAGGCATAATTGGTATTTAATTATAATTAATTATAATTAAAATTTCAATTTAATTTTAATTGCAAATTACTAAAATTTCTAAAACCTATAATAAATAGGTTTAAGTTCTAAAAGAGCTAACGCACCTTGCCTAACCCTCTTTATAATAGTTGTAGAGTTCTTTCAACTCTTTTTGTGGCCATGGTTAGCGGTTGAACACTTATGCGACTATGGTGGATGAGATGAGTCAGTTTCGAAAATGGTTCGAATGATACGATAAGAAAAGGACAAAGCTTCAAAAAAAGGTATGAATTACAATTCATGCTTAATTATAGAATTTAAGTGATCTTAGATTTTGAGAAATAAAAAAAAAGTTTCATAATTATTCCTCTACACGGGAGATCATATTCTAGCTTGATTTCGCTACAACATATTGGATTCTATATAAAGGTACTTTCCTTAAGAAGTAATCTTTTAAGATGTCACACAGTTTCAAAGTAATTGAAACATGTAAAAAATGAAGCGCTATCATTCATGGAAAATGTAATGTTGATCACTATTAGTTGATACTACTTTCTAACAACAATGATAAATAGTCACTTATTTGTAAGTTAATATTATATAGCCATCTTATGTGTAATTGAGAACCATGGAGATTTAGTGCTAGTAGACCAATATTTGTTATTGAACTAGTATAGGAAAATGTCAGGGACGAAGCTGCTGAAAAAACTCCACAGTGTTTATCTTAATATGGGAAACAAGAATGAAATGGTTAATGAAGATCACATTAGATAAATATGCTTCTAATTGATCTTCAAAGTAATTTCTAGAATTGTACTAATTAGGATGTTGTTGATATCCTTTAGGTAGTGATTTTAAGCTCTCCTAAGCAATTTGGACCTAAAAGGATTCCCAAATCTAGGACCATAGTTGACTTATACATTGAAATATATAGTTGACTTATAGATTGAAACATATTCAATCTCAATAAAGAAAAGGTTCAAGTTGATGAATATAAATGAGACCTTAATAGCCTGGTTATTAGGTATAAAAGACGTTTAATAGCTTGAAAAAGATGTGAGTTTTATTTTGAAAAATGTCCTTAAAATATTTTTAAACTATAAATTAATATTTAGTTTTCTTCTTAATACACGACTTTGAGCTAGAACTGATATTTGTGACCTGATAACAATATAGTAAAAATTAAGTTAAAATTTTAAAATATTGATTTTGTCAATGTTGTGAATACCATACTAGACTTTATATTAGATTTAGTTGTAATACAATATAGTATTAGTATCTTGTTAGTACGGAGTACCATTTTAAATAATTTTTAAAATTAAAAAAGTAATAAATAATTTTTATAAAATTTCGAATAGTCCTTTTTATATAGTCTTGGTTATTTCTACCATCAATATCATTCATACAACTTCATCATTCAAAAATATAATAAACTATGTTTTTCTTTTTATATTAAATTATTTTTTAGGTATTTCTCTGTCAAAGGTTAACTAATTAATTTTTTAATTTTTTTAATGTATTAAGCATATACTAGTTGTAAATATAAAATACAATGCTAAATGTCACAAAGGATTAATGACTATCAAGGATTACAAGTGGAGCTTTAAAAGTAGTGAATAGAAACTAGATATTCCAAAAGGAAAGGAGGTACTGCTTGCCCTGCAATATATGGTGATGAATGTTGATCCGAAGCCTTACGTGTTGCATAGATTTATTGCTGAATTGTTCCTTAGAAAGGCATCTGTCTTGAAATATCCTATAGTTTATTTCATCCCAAATTGACCACTAATGAGAGAGTTAACCAAAAATATTTGTAAACAGTGATATTGGTGTGTTATTTTTTCTTTTCCTTATTTTGCAACAACATCCAACAACAATTTCAAATTAGATAAAATTGTAAAAAGAATTAGTTTCACTTAGAAAGTTTTGGTATTAAGGAAATGTGTAAATTTTTTTGAAAGTAAATAACTTATATTACTAATAAAGAACAAAATCATTGTCATAATATATCCATATGTCTCAATCTTACTTGGGATGTACCACCATTACATCATAAGTAGATGATGGCCCTATGTCAAAGCCTCCATCTACTTCTCTTTTCAGTACTTAAGTTTTAATGATGATTCGTAGGTAGGACAAGTAAACTAATATGTGAAAGGATCCTCTAGTAAATAAGTTCCACTTATATTGGTGATGCACCATGTAATATGCGATTTCTTTCATATAAGATATTTTGTAATCCCAATCTTTAACAACCATCAAATAAATAGTAAATATTTCATAAGTTTACAAAACAAATATTCATAATTGAATTTCTTATATGTTTTTAAGATTTTAAAAATCATTAGATAATTCTATATAAATTATAATTTTATTAAAATATGATACTTTAATTACTAATCATGGGATATTATCTATCATTTAAATATAATATGTCACTCAATTCAAGAGGGTTCTCATCATACAAAATAGGGGAATATTTTCCCAAAATATAGCTTCGTGTGAGAAGGTTTCTTCTCTCACTACTTTGTCTCTTCTATCAAGCAACTACTCACTACCTCGGCCTGATTTTGTTTCTTGATCCTTGTCTTTTTCCAATTTTTTTCTCCTTTGACCATCCTTCCTTCTCTATTTTAACATACTTCTTTACTTCTCTCACGTTTGGCTTGCTTCCTCTAACTTCAAGTTATGGCCAGCGTGAGAAGGTCTCTTCTCTTACTACTTTTTCTCTTCTATCAAGCAGCTACTTACTACCTTCCACCTAATTATGTTTCTTGATCCTTGTTGTTTTTTAGTTTTTTTTTTCCTTTTCCCCTCTTTCCATCTCTATTTTAACCTACTTCTTTCCTTCTATCTTGTATGGTTTTCCTCCTGTTTTCATTTTCTAACTTCTTTCCCCTTTTTCCAACTTTCTATTCTCCCACCCTCTTCTTTTCTATCTACTTGTCTCCTTTCTTAATCATATCCCTCATCACTTTTATTTCCCTACATTCTTTAAGCCCCTCATTTTTTTCTAATTTGGTCTTTTTACCTCTTATAGTTTTTCCATATTTTTCTCCTTTATAACTTTAAATAACTAGTTTTGAAATTTTAATTGCCTTTATTTCCCTCTCACTTTTTGATGGCGCTCCTCCTATTTAAACTTCATTCCCCCATAAGGGCCTTCGTTAAGGTTGTTCTAGTTTTAGCTCCGTCAAAAACTCTCAAAATTATGCCCCTAACCAAAACTTACTCAATGTTACTACTCAAACTACCATTGTTAATGATTTGAAACTATCTTTTAGTTATAGAAACACCTAGTATCAAGTTGTAAGGGATGTTTCCTTAATTGAAAAGTTCCCTTACTGTTCTTTAGTTGAAAAGGAGAGTCTATCCATTGCTAACCTGCTTGAAGAAGAGCTACATTTGACATGTGGGATCTTGAATGAGAATATTGGTTTATTTGAAGTGAATCAAGAAAACCTTACTCAAGAGCAAGAGGAAAAGCAATCTTGAGCTTGGATTTTCAACAAACTAAGGTGGGTAAAATATTTATGGTTATTATGTAAATAGGCAATGTACCTATATGTGTGTGTATGTCCTTAAATTTCTAAATTGTGAATTGTTGTGATGTGGAAAATGCATTATGATGTGTTTTATGTTATGTTATGCATTAAAAGATGTATGACATTTTGATATGGTTAAATTGTGAGTATGATAATGTTATGCCGTTGAATTGTGTCATGGCTTTTTGTATAAAGAAAAAGCATGAGAATATGAATTTATGATTGATTGAATTGAGCATGAGAGCTGATTATGCTTGGGCAAGAGTGGAACCGTTTCGTAGTTACGTGCACATCGATAAAAAGTCTTCTCCCGATTACCCGCTTGTGGCACACGAGATATGAAAAGTGGACTCTTTTCATTCGCGAAGTAAACTTTGGTTTCTCTATTTTATTCCATAGAACCCTCGAGCCAATTGTTGTGCATTTGCATTTTGATATGTTAAGTTGTGATGCAATTTGAGTGTTATGCTTTGATGTTAAATTACATCCAATATGCTCTATGTGAAGATGTATTGAATTATGAAATGTGAATTGGAATTGTGAATGCTGAAATTTCATTGCTGGATTAGGACAAGACATGTGTGCCTATATGGATATTCATATATGTTTGATTGTGTACTCGTTGCCAATGGCTATAAATATATTACCCACTGAGCTGTGTAACTCAACTCACCATTTTCCCTCCTCAGGTATAGAACGGGATGATTTAGAGATCCTTGCAAAGTATTCAGAAACTCCAAGATAGCTAGGATTCTTTTATACTAAGTTAGTGATGAATTTGGATAGCTTTATAGGCATATTAAACATGAGCATCCTTTTATATTTTGTATTAAGCTTTATGTATATGTTGATATGTAAGTAAAATTTTTTCAAACACTGACTTTGTTTAGAAATGAGAATGAGAATTTGAGAAGTTCCTTGTTGTATGATTATGTTATTTTAAAGGTTGAGTATGATGGATTTGCATATCCTTCTTTGTTGAGATTGCCAATTGTTTCTAGTATTAGAATAACATGGTAGAGATGGAAAGATTGTATGCGTTGAATCTTTTGAGTTGAGATTCAAGAGTTGACGAGATGTATTTAGTAGTTAAGTAGATATGAAGTCGTTTTACATTAGAAGGGTGAATTTGGGAAGATTATGAGTAAACATGGTGTTAGAATGGATGTTGGAAGCATTGGAGGGGTTTGAGAATCCCCTATGTCTGTTAGATGGACATTAGGTCCGTTAAACGAACCTTCTCAGGCCTAAAAAGGCCCCTAGCCCAGTCCATGTCTGTTAAACGGACCTTCTCGGGTTTGGAAAGAACCCCAGGCCTGCCTATGTCAGTTAAACAGACATTCACAGGACAACTATAATAAATTACAATTTTGACCTTCTTTGAGGTAGAATCTCACTTTGAGTTCTTCATGACAGTTGTAGATCTCGAAGTACTCTTTTAAAAAAGTTCAAAAATGACATCAGTTAGACATCTCTAATGAAAGTTATGGCATTTGCTTCAAGAGAGGTACAATATGATTGAGGACATAAACATATTCGATTCTTTTGACCATAACTTCTTCATCCGACCTCCAAATGAAGTGATTCTTGAAGCAATGGATTCCTAACACATTTTTCTACCTTACAAAAAGATGATAGCTTTTATTGTAGAATTCAAAAAGATTGATTCAAAGAAAGTGAGGGTTCATTGAAATGACCATAAAAGGAAACCCGCTCACGCTTTATGACTCTGGATAGTTGGGCTCCGAAAATGGGATCTAACATCTCGTGGTATTAGAGCTTAGGCTTTAAGGAGTCCTAATCTTAGAATATGTTGTGCTATGCATTATTGTAATATGTGATAAATTGGTTGCATTGTGAAGTGATTATTTGTATTAAATGACATGCATATCATGCATATATGTAGGAAATAGGATTAAAATAAAATGTAAGCTAATTGCTAGTGTTTCTATAGAAGGAGTAAAATGCTACCTCGTATAAGGACACGAGGAGTTTTGCAAGGATCGGTTGCACCTGACCCTCCACTAAAAGAGGAGGGCACGGATGAGTCTAGAGCCCCAAGAGAAGCTTAGAGCACAGTAGTGGGCCATCTTGATCACATACGCAGGAGTCGTCTGTTCCGCAGGAATAAGTGCCTACCTTGGATCCTAGGATGTTCCTAGCCTTCACTTAGGTGTTTGTCCAGGCTATGGGACAGATGCTACAATCTTCTACTCCAGCCCTAATCAAAAAGGGGAAGCAGTTTGACAAACTAAGGAAGTATGGAGCAGTGAACTTTTACGGGACAACAGATCCATAAGAAGTCGAGACTTGGTTGAGAAAAATCGAAAGGATACTAGATAAGATGGATTGTGAGGATGATGAGAAGGTGGAGGATGCTGCGAGTTTGCTACAAGGGGATGCTTTGCACTGGTAGGAGAGTGTCCCGGAAAGTCAGTTGAAACCGGTGTTGGCATGGAAGGACTTCCTGAATGTTTATAAGAAGAAGTATTTGTCTAAAGTGTACATCCAGTAGAAGTAGAGAGAGTTTTTGAGTCTCACCTAAAGGGAGATGATGATGAGCGAATATGAGTGCCGATTTACACAATTGGTCCGATATGCAACTGAGTTAATGATGAGCGAAGGGGCTAGGTGCCGAAGGTTTGAAGCGGGACTGCGCTTGGCCATCAGAGAGAAAGTGCTGGCACAGAATTTCTGCGACTTTTAATAACTGGTTGAAGCAGCATTGAGAGTGAAAAATGTGGAGAACATCAAAAGTGCGGTGAACAAAAAGAGGAAAGGGAGAGAACATTTTAAAAGGGGAGGTAGTGCTCCTATATTAGAGAGGAGTACCAGGACTTTCCCTACACAGGCTGAGGAGAGGAGTAGTGGAGCAAGCAGGCCTAGACAGATAAAAACCGTCTCACATCAAGCCTCAACGGCTAGAGGCAATAGGAGGAGAGATGGGGATAAGCCACCCATTCCCCAATGTGATCACTGCAGAAGGTTTCACAGAGGGAAATGTTACTAACTGTTGGAGCGTGCTTCAATTGCGGGGAGAAAGGACACATGGCAAGAGAGTATCCTCATAATGCAAGACATGAGAAAAGTCAGATGCAAGCTTCAAAGGATCATCCATTTTTAACTCAATACTTGATGTCCCTTCTGTTTAACTCAGGAAGAAACATGAGATCATCTATTTTTCACGTGTGAGAGGACTCATCAGGTTTAGAGAGCTATTCAACTGAGTTGCCAATGGCCTAATCAATTTACTACTTTCTTCAGTGTTGTCTATTGGTTTGCTACTCGAAGAACTGCCCTAAGGTTACCTCATATCGTAGCTATTAGTATATGTGTTCAGACTATACGGAAAGAATGGAATGATAGGATGTTTGAAGTCAAGTCCAAACTTATAGATATTCTCATCTCTGAAACTCTTAACAACATCAACGAGCTCAGCTTTTAAAGTGAATCCTTGACATCTTCAACCTTCTCTAGTTATTAATACGGTATTCTCCTTATATGTGTGTCATTAGTTCAAAAACATTAAACTTCCCTAGTGTTAAAGGGTATCCCCCTAAGCCCTATTGTAAGCTTTATTTTCATTCTTTATTAACACATTTTCTTCTTTCCTTTTTCAAAACAGAAAAGAAGTTAGAACTAAAATTCCTCTTTTAGCCTTTCGATAATCATTCCAAATGGCCATATTTTCAGATCCCATTCAATACAAGTACATGCACGTTTATATCTTCTACCTCGCTTTAATATCAATTAGAATATTTTCTTAATTTTAATATCTATTCATTACATCATTTTTATTAGAAAAATATCATATTAAGCAGTAAAAAAATGGAAGATATTTTTCATGTTTTCAATATTTTAAGATGCATACAATTTTCAAAATTTTGAAAATGAAAATTTTTATAATATATGCTAACATGATAAGATGAATAGCGTATAAAAATTATTATAGATTAATTAAACCACTTGCGGTTATTTTGAAAGATTATTAGCTTATATTTGCAAAAATATTTATAAGATTTAAACCTCAAACAAAAAAATGAAAAATAAAAAATATGAATTAACGTGCAATTTATCATAACAAGATTGATAAGATTAAAATTATTGACATTTATGCTTCTGATTATTTTAAGACTAAAAATCAAGGTTCAATCTTGTTTATAATATCATTAGTTTGAAATAAAAATCTTTTAAAAATTAATGGTTTCAAAATAATTTAAATTAATAAATTATCCATTTGTTCCATTATTTTTGAAATTATTAAAAATATAATAGTGAATGGTGCCATAATTGTTAATTTCATAACGCATTGCAAGTAGTGTCTTCTTCTAGTTAATCTATTAACGCATTGCAAGTTGAACATTCAACACACCCCGCCCTAAACAGAAATTTGATATAACTTCAATAAATTCAAGAGGATAAATTATTGTTCCATAGTTATCCAGGGAAATATATCGTATCCTTTGATTTTGATGTGCTGGACCACCGCATCAGTCAAAATCGAATAAAAGTCATTGGTGCTTGTGGTTCGTGGCAATGGAATTTAACTTTACTTCTAAGAATCTGGATCCAACTTTTATTGTACTACCCACTTTAAACCATCAAAGCAAAAGTTCCAATTTAGAAAAAAAATAAAATAACAAATTAAGGAAAAGATTTTGGAACCACTGTGGAGAAAAACGATAATGTTACTGTTTGTTAATTCTGATAATTTGTCCGCCAATTTAGGCACTTAATGTCCTATCATATCCATCAAAGTTTTAACACAAAAATAATTAAATTTATTTTACAAAAGCATATATATATATATATATAGTAAAAATAGAGATCTTTTAATTTTAAATCCATCAATACAAGATTTTATATATTTCAAATGATATCACTATTTCCTAGACTTAATTAAATTTGTATAATTAGGATAAAGGATATTTTAAATCTAAAAATTTACTTAACTGTGTAACAAGAATAATTTTAAAAAAGCGTGTATTATGAAATAAATTAAAGCATAATTTTTATTAAATAATTAAAGGAATATCTCTAAAAATAAAATCCACATCTTCTTTACTTCGTTCTTTAAGAAATTACATTTGTAATAATAAAAATCACATAACATTCAATTAATTGAAATGCCCACATGAACAAGAAAATATTACCATTTATCCTCTTATAAGAGCTATCATCAACATCTTTAATGGTTGTTGTTGTTTTTGTCTAAGAAATAGATTTCCTATTTATAACTGCGTTAGTAATGAATATATCACATGGTAGACATGTTGGTTTAGAGACTTTAGTCTTATAAAAAATCCAAGTTTGTATTTGGATGTAATTAAGATTAAAGTTGTAAGATTTAAGCGGGTGCTCATTATAGAGAATCCTATAGAATTCTCTCACTAAACAATTGTCCCAGCAATAGCATGATCGTTATATGGAGATATGGTATAAGATACTTAGATAATTGGCTTAGTGTAAGTGAGAGATTATTGGTTTATGCCTTAAAACCAATCAGTTAGATGTAGTTTAGTGATAAAATATTTGAAAGACTTTCCTTACCTTATACATATTCAAATGTATAAAATAAAATCTATGTAATAAATATACATGCTAATGAAATTATGATGAGAACATAATTATGACATTTATATTGCATTCATGTTTTGTCCCTGAATTGTGTCGACCTGGTTACTCAGCTACATCACATTCTCATACGGCTAGTAGCTTTGTTCATAACCTGAAGGCCAGCGGAATAGTTAAATCATTGAAATCTATACACTTTTTAACACATTATTTCAACAACTTTATTTTTTTTACTAATCATTGTGATGAAAATATACTTGTAAAGCCATTTAGTTGATTGGCCTAAAATTATTAATGAATGTGACAACTTCCTAGGGTGAATAAACTAACGTCGTATCCCAATTAAACTACATATTTAGCTAATGTATCCTAAGTAACAAATTTCACAAGGTAATAAATCTTCACAACCTAAAAGATTATGTTTAAGGCAAATCTGTCCCATTAAGCTCTATCCATTGACACATCCACACAAATCACATAATGCAACCTAAACAAATTATCATATAATATGCAAAATTCACAGTTAAGGTAAAAACACATAACCCTCCATACATTTGAAGAACACATTGTCCTGAATGTGAGAAGGACACATAAACACACATAAGGGAGGAAATAAAAACCAAAATATATGAAAAACATAAGAAGAAATTACTAACAAAAATCAAAAGAAAGGGTTAGAACACGAAATTGTCAAGGTGACTGAGGTAGTGATGGTGTCAGAGATAGAGACCCAGTATGCTTGACACCGAGCTGGGTTTCCTTTCTTATAATTGATTTAAAAGAGTCAAAGAATTAGTAATCCAAACCATTCCAAATCATTCAAAACTTATTTTAGAATTGAAAACAAACCTAACTACACAACAATTTAAATCTACCTACTAAACGTGCTAATTTAGGGTCATTAGCTTGACCTTGCATCCTTGGAAGCTCAGCCAGGATCAATTATAAGTGGATTGCTTCTACTTTTCTTATTCAACATCAATTTTGTAGCCTATGAGTAAGCTACAAAATTTAAGCTAATGAAAAGGACATAATCTATAAAATTAAGGAAACCTAATAAGCTTAGTAATGTCCTTTTCGATGAAAAATTGTCCACAAAATAGGAAATAATGAAACTCTCTGAATTTTCCATTGAATCCAGCAGTTTGTCTTGTAAGTGGATGAGTTATTCTTATCCTTCCTCGGTCATCCTCTTCTCCTTTTCTTCTTACACTTCATGAACAGAGATTTTCGTGTGTTCTTTAACCTCTATGTCTATTTTCATCTATTCTTCTTCCTTTTGCTCTTTTAAAGATTCGAATACATCAATTATCCTGAATGAGTCACCCTCATTTGGATTCTTTAATGCATAATTCATGTTGAATATAACTTGGTCATTACTAATCCGAAGGATAATGTTCTCTTCACGGACATCTACTAAAGCTTTTTCGATGTTTAAGCATGGTATATAGGATCGGGCGGATAATATGGGAATTTTCATCCTCTTTCTTCATTTCTTGGTCTTTTACAAGGTAGGGTTCAACTTGATCTCTCACTGGTTCTTCTAGATCTACCCAATTTCTAAGTGTGATAGCCTAACATGGCTCTTGTTGATGTAGTTCCATACTGCTCAGGAAGTTCTCTTCACTTTGCTCACAAAATTCAGAGTAAAGTTGTCTCATTTGAATCTCTAGGTTTTGAATAGAAAAGACATGATCTTTTGTTACTTGTTTAAACTTCTCTTCCAGTTGCTTATGGGCCTCTTCCATGTCTGTGAGCTTATCCATGATTTTGTCTAGCTTGGAACCCATAAATTGGACTCATCTTGTTGAAATCCTACTAGGTCTTGATGTCCTATTGGAGTCCTTACATTGTTAGACCAACAGAAATCTGAGTGGTGTACATGTTCATATAAGGATATCAATTTTGCCCTCTAAATTATGCCTTACCAAAGTCCACAAGAGTTCCTTACTCCATATAATATATATCCTCCATCATTGTTCTTTCCATTTCTTCTTAGCATTTAACCTTCTTGATTCCTCATAGTCGTCTTATGATGCCTAAAAGATGTGCCTTTGACTTACGCCCAAAATTTCCTTTTTTTAAATTTCTTAATCGTAAGACTAAAAGAATTAAAGTAATCCTATGCCTCCCTGATAACGACGCCAAAAACTTAATCATGTTCATTGAGTTTTACAATTATATCCCTTAAATATTGCAAGTACACGGGTCATGAATTATAGTACTTAAAGGGCCTATCCCACGAGGAGGGTGAACTAGTCTAATTATAAGGTGTCTAAGGCTCAAAGGAACAATAAAGTGAAATTAAAAATGAAATAAGGATATAAACACGGGAATTTGATTGCAGGAATTCAACTAAAAAAACTAACACAAAACAAGAATTGAAATTGAGCAACGCAAAAGGTCACTATGGAAATTAGTCAACAGAAATTACCAAGTCATGAGAGAGAGGATTCTACCTATAATTAATGCTAACCTAGCTAATTATGTATTATCAGGGTGCCAATTCTAGACTATCGTAGGAGTAATTACTCTCTCTTGAGTTATAATATCGCACCCTAAATCATTAACCCTAATTAAATTATAGAAGTTGCAATCTCTCAATTAACAAAATATCCAAAATTAAAATTAGACCAGAAGCTCTCAACTAAACTATTGGGTCTCACACGGGATCTCTCTCTGCACAAAAACCTATATGATTAACTACATGATTTATTGGATCGCCTAACTCTTGTTAATCCAATCCAATCATTTTCTCTCTCTCTTAAACTTTCCAAAAGTGGCAGAATGTAGAAGCTCCCTTATGGTTACATCCTTAAGTCTTATATAGTATTTCTAATTAGGGAAACATTCGAGTCTTTTTCGAGTCTGATAGATTTGAAAAATCCCTCGAAAAATCTAACTCTGGATTACTATCTATGTATTTGTCGTGCAGGCTAAGATTATGGCCCTTACTGGCACGATCATGTCTAGGAATTTTTGCTTCTGTCACGATCATAGCCCATAACAACAAGATAGTGGGTACCTGCACCAACTTCTATCAGGATCACTTCTTGCTCTTGCTCATGGCCCTGGGTTACTCCAATCCAATCATTTTTATCTGGTTTGTTATCAAAATATGCAAAACTTGAAGTTAATCACAACACCCATTCAATAAACACAAAATCAATATATTAACATTAAATTCAAAACCTATCATCATACAATACATTTCAATCCAAAATCCACCTACTTCGAGAAGCAGCAGTGTGAGGACCCGCTTCTTCTTCCTCTTCTTCTTCTTCTTTCTCTTGAAGTTTCCAAGAGTGGCAGAATGTAGAAGCTTCCTTAGGGTTACATCCTTAAGTCTTATAAAGTATTTCCAATTAGGGAAACCCTAGGGTCTTTTCTAGGTCTGAAAGCTCCAAAAAATTGCTCGAAAATTCAAGTCGGGACTGCTGTTCATGTATCTGTCACGCAGGCCATGATTATGGCCCTTAGTGGCACAATCGTGGTCGGGAGTTTTTGATTATGTCACGATCGTAGCCCATAACGACATAATCATGGCTCCCTACACCAGCTTCTGTCACGATCGTGGCATATTCCCCATGATCGTGGCTCTTTGCTTTTGCTTCTGTCATGCCACGATCGTGGCCCTGGGTTATTTCTTGGGTTTTCTCTATATCTCTTCTAATTTTCATGAAACACTAACAAACACATCAAGGCACCTTATAAATATAAAATTGAAGCTCAACAACATGTTCCAACCCACAAAACACTTAAAACAAAAATATTTATTATCTAAAACAATTATGACTTAAACATGCACTAAACAATCAATTTAACAACTAAATACACACTAAACTACCCACAAAACATGATGCAATCTATACCTATCAATATCCCCACACTTAAATATTTGCTTGTTAAAAAAACGAACAAATAAACCTCAATAACAAAGACGCAAAACACGTAGATGTGATAATGAGGGAATGTTTGTAGACCTAACGAAACAAAGTTAACCTCAAACACAATCCCTCAAGTTATTCTAACTTATTAAATTGTGAAATCTGTGCCTAAGTGCCTTGGACTAAATATACAAACTAATCATAATTTTAATGTTAATTCTATTCACCCCTATCACTTGCATACACATATTGATAATTATTTGGTCAAATCAAAAGTGTAGCTATTCCTAAGTAGGTTTTCATGAAAAATCAAGCTAATAACAAGTTTGGTAGGTTTTATTTGAAAACATTCTTTTTATTATTTTTTGAAGGACATGAACCTAATCTTCTTATGCAAAGCTAAACATTTGTGAATAATGTTGATTTAGTTACTCAACTAGGTCATATTGTTATTAAACAGCTTGATTGGAATGTCATTACAGGCTTTTGATGCGAAGACACACATTTGTGATGTGTGTCGATCCAGTTACTTAGCCACATCACATTCTTAACTGGCTACTAGCTCTATTCATAACCCAAAGCTAGCAGAATAGTTAATTCATTGAAATTTATACACTTTTCTTTAACACATTATTTTGTCTACCTTATTGCTTTTACTAATCATTCTCATGAAAATATACTAGTAATGCCACTTAGTTGATTAGTCTAAAATTATAAATGAATATGACAATGTCCTAGGGTGAATAAGCTAACATTGCATCCTAATTAAACTACATAGTTAGCTAAAGTAACCTAAGACACTACTTTCACAAGCTAATAAATCTTCACAACCTAAAAGACTATGTTTAAGGCTAAATCTATCCCGTTAAGTCCTAGCCATTAACACATTCACATAATTCACATCGTGCAACCTAAACACTCTAACATAATAATATGCAAAATTCACAGTCAAAGCAAAACACACAACCCTCCCTACACTTGAACAACACATTGTCCTTAATGTGAGAAGGGTGCATACAAGCACATAAGGGAGAATGAAACAATATAAGGAAGGTAAAAGAAGAAAATACTAAAAAATGAAAAGAAAAGGGTTAGAATTAGCAATCTAAAACATTGAGAGTGTTTCCCTATTTTATAAGTGATTCAAAAGAGTAAAAGAATTAGCAATCTAAAACATTCCAAATAATTCAAAACTTGTTTTAGAATTTAAAACAAACCTAACTACGCAACAATTTAAACCTAACTACCAAACGTACTAATTTATGGTCATTATCTTGACCTTGTATCATTGAAAACTCAACCGGGATCAATTGTGAATGGCTTACTTCCACCTTTTCATTCAACATCAATTTTTTAGCTTGTAAGTAAGCTATAAATTGCAAAATGATCAGAAGGACAATTTTGATAAAGTTGAAAAATCCAATTAATGTCAATAATGTCCTTTTCACTAACAAACTGTCAACAAAATAAGGAATAACAATACTATATAAATCTTCCATCGAATCCAACAGTTTGTCCTGTAAGAAGATGAGTTGCTTTCTTTCTTTCGTAATCACCTTCGTCTCCTCTACTTCTTCTACTTCATTGTTGGACCCCAAATCGGTTTATTTATTTTGAGGCATGTTTTGAATTTTTGAAGTCTTATTAGATCAGTAATTGGATTTGAATTATGCTAAGGTTAGTATTAATTCAAGTTTGATTAAGGTAAAAAAGTTTGGTTTAAAATAGGATTAAATTGGATAAGTGAGAGAGAGGGGTAATTTGGGAAGACCACTTAGGTCTTAGAATTATTAAGCTTAAGTGAAAGGGGCATAAGGGTACTTGTGCTAGTAGTAAGAATAGAAAAGGGAAAAAGAAAAATGAAAAAGGAAGAGAAGAAGGAGTTGTCGTGGGTTTTGAGAAAAGAGGAGAAAATCTAGGGTTTTGAAGATTTTGGAAGATTGAAGCTCTAACAGGTAAGTTTAAGCATTTCTTTGTTCTTAAATGGTTGTTTGAACCTTCCTTAGTGGGATTTAGAACAGAAATGGGGGATTGATCGAATATGGGAAGGAAATTTGTGATTATCGATGTTCGGTAATGTGATTTTGCTAGGGTTGATGATTTTGTTGGGTTTATGCATGGGTTTGGGTTAGAATGGGTTTAGAAGTGATGTAGAAGTGTTGAATAACTATTCAGATGAGTTGTGGTTGAGTTGTGTGAAGATCCTGTGAAAATCTACAGAAATCTGGGTTCGGGATGTTGCTGCGTTTGCTCCTCGCGACGTGCTCAAGAACACGTCGCGACGTGCTAATTGAGTATTCGCCATGTCGTGCATCGCGATGTGCCCGAGTGTTCGTCGCGATGTGTGCGGCATTTCTCATCACAGCGAGCACCTACGTCGTGACGTGCTCCAGCTTCTCGTCGCGATGAGGGGCCAATTTTCCAGCAAAGATGAGTTTTATTCTTTTGGGCATAACTTTTGTTATAAATGTCCAAATGAGATGAGGTTTGAGTCGTTGTGAACTAGAGTCGTAGAGCTTCGAATTTCTATTC
>JAOQMR010000007.1:9246378-9267464 GCA_027563865.1 Erythroxylum pelleterianum | reverse complement strand
CTAAAATTCTCCAAAATTGCCAAATTAATAATTTCACTTTCCAAATTAATTTTCAATAATCATAGCTCACAATTCTCTAACATATTACCAATTATACCCGGAAAATGTCAATTGAGTGCATGATTAATGATGTCTCCAATTCACAAAGGTGTACCCAAATATAATGCATTTGCATCCTAATTCCATTTAAATCCAACGCACCAAATTTAAAACGAGCAAAAATGTGATTTACCAAAATTGTCCCTGAGGATGTCCGTTAAACGGACTCACATGTCCGTTAAACAGACACAGACATGAAATCACCAACTGCCCCAATTTCCCCCGAGACAGTCCGTTAAACTGACTTGGATGTCCGTTTGATGGACATGAGTCTTCCAAAGCTTACCAATTCACCCGAACCTATCCGTTAAACAGACTCACGTGTCCGTTCAGCAGACACACCTTGCCCCTAGGGTATTCTGTCACCCGAGCTTGTCCGTCAAGCGGACCTTCGTGTCCGTTCAACGGACACATGATATACTAACATTCTCTAAATATTTTTCCAAGTTTCCATCCCTCATTTAATCATCAAACACATTCCTAATCTTCCCAATCATAAGAATTGCAATTTATTTCCTCTAGTTTCATTTAAACCAAACCTCTTAGCTCACATGCACTATATTTTTAAGTTCTAACCCTTAGTAGGAGGGCGGGATGTTACAAATACCTGTTTATATATGATGGGATTCGTATATTCTTAGTTTGAGATGGCAATTAAGCCTTCTCCTAGACCTAGATACCTAATTGGCTGTCTCACAACCCTCCCACTATGTCGAGGTACAACTTGATGTTCAGGTTGAACTTTCGATTCAAATCTTGAATCCATTTCGACATCTTATTCTGTTATATCCAAAGAAACTTTTGATTTGGTTGAAATAGCTAACTCCTTTAGTACTAATTCACTTCTTCATTTGTGATTTCTCATAAGCTCTTCCTCTAAGAAGGTCACATTTGTCAACACAAATACCTTCCTATCTTGAGGACTGTAAATATAGTACCCTCGAGTTCCCGTCGGAGATCATACAAACAAACATACTTCTGAACTTGGTTCCATCTTTGTGGATTCAGGCTTTAGAACATGTGCTGGGCAGTCCTAAGTCCTTAAATGCCGTAATGAAGGCACTCAACCAGTCCACAACTCCCTAGGTATTTTATGCACCGATTTGGATGGAGCAAAGTTAAGAAAATATGTTGTCGTTTGTATGGCATATCCCTAGAACGATTCTGGAAGCTAACGTAGGACATCATTGATCTTACCATTTCCAATAGAGTCCTATTTCTGATCTCAGCTACACCATTCTGCTGAGGTGTTCGAGGAGCTGAAAAATTGGAAACAATTCCATTGTCAATTAAATATTGCTAGAACTCTCCAGATTGTACTCACCACCTTGATCAAATCAAAGTTGTTTTAATGGCTTGCCTAGCTGCTTCTCAGCTTTAGCTTTGAATTCTTTGAACTTTTAAAAAGATTCACTCTTTTTAATGCATCAAATACAAATAGCCATGTCTAGAGTAATCATCTATAAAGGTTATGAAATATTCATAGCCTCCTCTAGCTTGTACGTTCATGGGCTTACTTACATCAGTATGTACCAGGTCTAACATGCATTCAGATCTGTTTCCTTTATAAGGAAATGAGTCTTTGATTATTTTTTCTTTAATACAAGATTCACAGGTGGGTAATTGATCATTATCCAAGCCCATAAGGATCCTATCTTTTACTAACCTATCAAGTCTTTTCTGATTGATATGACTCATTCTTAAGTGCCACAGATATTTTGAATTAATGCTGGAGATAGAGACATTGGACTGTCTTGGTTTTATCAATTCTATGTTGTTTAGTGAGCCTATCATAGGTTCTATAAAGAACAATCCCTATTTAATTATCTTATCATAAATAAAATCCTTATTCTCATATATTGAAACAACATTTTCAAAATATAAAGAATAACAAGATTTTATTAGACAAAAACAAAAATCATGTTCCTTACAATCATTGGCATGTAATAAACATCTTCCAAATATAACCTATGACCACTGGGAAAGTCTAAGATAACTAATCCCAATTGATTCTGCTGAAACATAGGAACCATCTGCTATCTTGACTTGAAACTGGTCTTTAAGTAGTCTTCTTCTTTGCTGGAACCCCTGCAAAGAATTGCAAACATGGTTAGTGGCTCCTGAATCTAATATCTAAGAAACAGATAAATATGCCACATTTCTAGTTCATGACAAACTTAGGAAACCCATACCTTGTTCACTTTTAAGGGATTCAAGGTAGACTGAATAGTTTCTTTTCCAGTGGCCTATCTCATCATAGTGGAAATACTTTCCCTTGGTGTTCTCTTCGGCCTTCTTTTTCATGGGTTAGGCCTTGTCTCCTGTTTGGGCTTTCTTTTTGATTGGACCCTTCTTCTTTTTCTTGCCCTTACCCTTGGGGTTAAAGGAGATGCTAAATTAGCTTCTGGCCCATAAGCCTTGATATTCAGTATCTGCTCCGTAGTTTGGAGGGTATTCATTAACTCACTCAAGGTGTAATCCTTGTAGTTGAGTTCATAGTCCAACTTAAACTGCTAAAAGAAGAATTTAAGCTATCGATGATCATAATCATCTGCGTGTCTGCATCTATATCTGCCCTAAGCATCTCAGCCTCAGTGACCGCAAAGATTACATTCATCAAGTAATCCCGCACCGGTTCACTAGGTTTTTGTTTGAGATTATGAAAGGTTTGGATAGCTTTTACTCTTGCAAACCTGGTCCTCACACCAAACATCTCATATAGGTGATGGAACATTGCACTAGTAGTTTTCATACAAGCAATTCGTTTTTGCAACATGTTGCTGACAGAAGCCAGAGTATAATACTTGGTAGTCTTGTGAGCATTCTACCAACGCTCATATTGTTGGACTATCTCAAGAGTTGAATCTCCACCTAGAGGTGCAGACTAATTTTCAGTTAATACCCATGAAATACGTTCATACTAAAGAACAATTTCAAGGTTACGTCTCAATTCACTAAAATTATCTCTGTTTTCCAATTCGTTATTCATCAAGAGCAAAGTGAGTGGATTCATTGTGTGGTTGATTATGTCTGGAAATATAAATTTTTAAAACATGAGTATACTAGTCAATAGTATTGGAGCTTTGTATAAAATCATGATGCATGTATTCATAATGATAGATTTAACAAAACTTAAAAAATTTAAAACTTTATAAGACGGTCATTTTTCTTATCTATAACAGACTAAGTGATGGTGGGCCATCTTATCCATTAAAAGAAAAACTAGGACCTTCCTACTCAAAAAATTACCAAGCATCTCATGCCCAACTTTTTAAGAAGCATCATAATTTGGTCCATACGTTTACCAACAGAGCTACAATGGGCAGGTTATTGATAAAAAATGTTGAGTGTTTAACCATTTGATTCATTCACTAAAGGTACTTGCAAACCATTCCTCGGTGGGAGGTCACATTTGCTACCAATGAGTGGACTTATCCTTAAGGAGACCCAAACCATGCAAGATCTAGGATTCATGCCCTCTGATGGGGAGTAACACTTTACCACATGCAAATGGGCCAT
This sequence comes from Erythroxylum pelleterianum, assembly GCA_027563865.1. Classification (NCBI taxonomy): domain Eukaryota; kingdom Viridiplantae; phylum Streptophyta; class Magnoliopsida; order Malpighiales; family Erythroxylaceae; genus Erythroxylum; species Erythroxylum pelleterianum. The sequence goes on along the minus strand of JAOQMR010000007.1, from coordinate 9,263,846 downwards.
TATTTGGAGACTGTGGACTCTCACATGAGCATTCTCTCCCACTCAATCTTTTTAGGCTTTACGTTTTAAACACCATATTATCTAGATACAATTTATTATCCATCCTATATTGTTTCATTATATATCTCATACATAATGAATGCATGGCAAAGTCTAGGGTTAACAATTTTCTAATGACATGCAATCACATAATATCACATATTATTTGCATTCATTTATCCATTCATCACATGAACTAATAAGCCACATTTGATTGTCCATCCTAAAAAAACATAAAAATAATTACAAGCCTTTTAGGCCAAAATATTTTTCTTGGACTTGGATCTTTCGCTTCGAACTCTTTGCTCACATGACCCGACCCAGTTGGTAAAATGTGTGTAATGGTTTTTCTTTTCCAACAAAATTGTTTATTTTCATAAAACCAAATTGTTGTCTAATAGAAAACAAAAGTCTGCACTTGTTTTTAACCAAAACCAAAACTTATGTATATGACATAAAAATCTAGCACTTGTAAAAACCCAAAACTTTGTTACAAAAATGTTCATACAACCGAAAATTTGTTAAAACAAAATTTCAGGACTTTTGTTTTCCAAAAATCGAAATTTAGCCAAGACACCATAATAATAACCAAAACTTGACCTCTTCCTTTCTTCATTCCATGGCTTCTTCATCTTCATCATTACATGATTTTCTACATTACATAATCAAAGAAACATAAAGATGAAACCAAGGAGGAAACATGACGATGATAGGTCACCCTCCTTGTTACAAACTAAATGAACAAAACCTACATGGTAACTTTCTAATCTATGGGAAACCAAAAGAGCAAAACATACACCATATATATTTCTATCACATAAAAATATGCAGCATAGAAAAAATGATTGCCAACCTATGCAACAACCATATAGGAACTGAAATCATGGATAATAAAAATGGCTCTGATACCAATTGTTGGATCGGAAATGAAAACATGCAATATTTTGGTTAAACGGTGGATTTCAAAACTTTTTTACAAATCAAGCTTTTTTTAACATCACAGTTCCTAACAATAGTTGCAAAAACTTGATATGATATAAATCAAACACAAAAATCAGTAATAAATAAAGCACTAAGGTAAATACACTAATTGTTTTCTGTAGTATAGTCTAGGTAAGTCAACTTTTGATCCCACAAAGACTATAACCACTAGTATTAATCATATTTTTATTATCTGATCTAAATATTAAGTGATTAATTTAGATAAGAAAAATAAATTAATTAAAATAATAAATAAAAGTCAAATGAGGCGATAGATAATAATAAATAATCAGTTGATAGATAAAACTTAGATATAAAATCACCCTAAAACTTTACCATGTTTGAATTTATCTTAATTAAATAATTAATCCTAATAACTTATACTGATAGGGAATCCAAAGTTACAACTATATGCTTATGGTCAAGATAAATACAACCCTTATTTTTAAGTTTTTTTGACCAAAAATTTCTCTTGCATATGAACTCCCTAATAATGCATTAATTCAATTTATAAATTCCCCTAATAATTTTCATTCTAACTCAGAAAGATTGTGTATCTTAATACCTAGGAACTCATGCAAACTCATTATTCATTTTATGACCTAGGTTATATAAGATCTTCTATGATTACTACTTCAATCTTATATATGAATTTGATTGTTGAATCTTCTATATTCGTTACTTCAATCTAATAAAATATAAAAAGCACGAATAATTCTCAAGAAATTAGAATTTTTCATTAACCCAATAAATCAGTTTAAAACATAAAGTGCATGGTTCATCACAACTAAATTTATATCCTAAATTAGTTCATAATTAAAATAAAGAAAATCAATAATTAATAATAAAGAAGACAAAAAAATAAAAGATAGAGTTCTCATTGTTATTTCTTAATTGATCTTGATGGAATTTTACTTTTCTCCAAGATTGTCTCCTATTGATGTGCTTTTGAGTCTCCTTTTCCCTTGGACAAATTTCAAATCCTCCCGAATGACTCTTGTCTTCTTCTCCTTTTTCTCATCTTTGTAATATGAAATCTTAAAAATTTATTCACGAGTTAAACACAGGACTGCATAGGTTCTTATATTACCTTATACCCCTCTCGACTTCTTTTTTATAACAATTATACCAACACAAGCCTAACACAACCCCATATTGGTCCCATGTTGCTTTAGGCCAAAAAATGGAAGAAACAATGATACAACATAGAACCGAGCTGAACATAAGTCCTTGTTTGTCTCGTGTTCCTGAATATAGGTCTTTATTAGTGCTACGTATTGCATGTTTCCTCTAAAATCATTCCAAAATCACTCCAAATAACTATAGACCTGCTCAAATTTGTTCCTTCTTCATTGGAGAGTTAAAATAAGGCTTGTAGAAAAAAAAAGAACTAATTTAGGTACATGTCATATAAAAATCCTTAAATACATGCCAAATGCCTCAAAATCATAACAAAGCATAATTTATTTAGCACATATCATATATCCAAACCTTAATTTTAACTTTATATTGATCTCAAGCTTCCTTATACACAAACAAAGTTTAGGAATGAGATCGAATCTAATTGAAAGTAAAATTAACTGTAACAAATATTTAAGCAACTGTTATAGACAAAAAATAATTTGCAAATAAAAGTTAAAAATGCAAAACATAAAATTTAAAAATCATATAAATAAAAACACATTGTTAAATAAGAACTTTCGGAAAATATGATCTAAAAAGTTAGGCAATATCAAATATTAACAAAGAAATATGGTCTTTTAAGTACATTTCTGGAGTGTCTGGCATATTGATGAGACTAACATGTTATTGCTTCTTTTATAATTTAGTTTTAGATTCGAAAGATTACGTCATGCATGCTATATTTCACCTTATAAAGGCATGAAAAGTTATATGAAAAAATATGTTAAAGGGTCTAATACATTAGAAACCATCATAAATTTTGTGCCATTCACTTTGATCTTATATACTTTTAGTATTCTCTTAGCTTCCTTATCTCGCATATTTGCAATTGGCTCTTTTTTTGCTTTCTTTCTTTGCTCCAATTAGGAATTTTTTTTTCTTTTTGGCTTTGTAATGGTGTGATAACAATGTCTGATGTTGTTATAACTTTCTTTTCTTCTCCAACCCTATTTTTGGTAGGAACTCCAATGATAAGAGAAAAGGTTATATCATTTTTTAATGTCACGTATGATTGGGCTTGTTAGAACTCCTTTTATGCCTTTATGCCTTTCATTAATGGATCTTTGTCATTATAATTTCTTCTTATCATTTATACCAAAGTTAATAGTAGGATGAATTTTCCTTCATACATAAACTTGGTCCTTAAAGAATTCCACTAGGAGGTCGTATGTTTCAATTAATTTTCTAGACATTAGTCCTATGCCCATATATAAGTAATAGGAAAATATATCCACCGAGCTCCCACTTTTTGACTAAGATTCTTTTAATGGTTTAATTAGCTATTCTTGCTATGACTACTAAAACATTTGCATATAATTCTCATTACATCTTTAGAAGTTGTATATATTCACTCATGAGAGCTGGAATAAACATTTTCACAAAAAAAATAGAAATTCATCCAAGGTAAGAAGAAAGCTTATACATGGTTAATGATTGTTATCTATTAGTATAAGAATATTTTCACTAAGTAGGATTTCCTTGATATTTCTTAATTTAATAAAGATTTCCTTTTTCTTTTCCTATTTCAAGAACAAACTCCTTGAGATTTTTTACTTTAATTAATTTTTAATTCTAAAGATGAGTTTATTAATAAAAAATTGAACCTTTTTTACAAATAAATCTTTAAAGCTACTATTTCTAACTAAAGAATGGATTCCTAGTTAAAAAGTTTACTTCTCTTTAATCAAATTAAAAAATAATGTGTACAAGGAAAGTCCCTTCTTACTCAAGGTCTTTTCTATTGAATAAAATATGTCCATCAATACTATGTTTTGTTGTTGAATATTGATTGAATTGGTATACAAAAGGATGATGCTTAGAATAAAATTAGTTTTCTAAGTCATATTTTTTAGTAATCATTAAGATGATCAAGTTGAATGAAATTGCATAATATTTACACATATATAATCCTTTCATTTTTTGTGAGCTTTTGAGCTTAAAAGAGCAAAAATTTTTAAGCTCTTGTTATTTTTTTATGTGTGCTATCATGTGTAGTAGAATAATTTTAGAGCTTGCTTTTGTTATGGATATTGAGACCATATTTGTTAAATTAGAAGCATTAACATGATGAAGGCACTTAGATTAAACAACTTGCTTTAGCCTATTTCTTTGATAATTACCATACCCATAAAATTTACGTTTAGGAATAACCAAGTTGAGCCTTAGCCTTTTTCATTGATTTTAAACACATATTAACCTTCATTCTATTTTCTTTGATGACCTTTTTATTGATTTGAACCTTGAAGGTTATTTACATTGATTGCCTGTTTAAAACTTGATTTTTTGAATGGTCCAATATTTCTTTAATTATGGTACATGATGAATGCTCAAAATTATTGGAATAAAAGAAAAAAAACAAAGAAAGAGTAAAAATTGAGCATATTTATATATGTAAAAAAAGGAAAAAGTATATAATACCATTAGTTTATCAATAAAAGGACCTATGTGTATTGTAAAAAAGTTTCAAGTAATGTTCTTTTTAGTAAATTTCCTTCAAATCAATCTTTTTATTATCTTAATCATACCATACCTAAGCCCAATTACAACCTTATAAGACCTTTTGATTTGTACTTCTAGTTTATACATAAGTAGTGGGGATGTGATTTTATTACAAGCTTATGGAAAGAATTTTACTATGCATTGATTGAGAGTTTTGATACTTTTTACCCTAGAAACTTAAGCATATTAAGTGAAATCTTGGTGAGGGTGTAAGAGTTGACGCTTTTGATTTCAATGTGATTATTATTAATATTGCTTAAGAAGATAATTTTATGATAGTTTGACTCTAATTGTATATTAATTTGATTTAATATGATATGATGATGTATGGTATGAATGGACACCTAACGAAGAAATAAGCGTAACGAAAACGGTGGTCCTATTAGTCAATTAGTTATAAGGAAGTTCTTAAAATCCCGAATCCATATCAAATATGGATACTTTTGTGGTTTCCAATTTTTAGTCTTTTAGAATCCTTATCTAATAAGGATCTTTTCCCGAATTCATATCATATACGGATTCTTCTTCTTGCACTCCTAGTATCCTTGTCAAATATGGATACTTGTAGTTTCCTATTCCGAATCCATGTCTTATATGGCAGAAACCCTAGCAGCCGTCACCTAGATATCCTCGGCCACAAACCTAGACGCCACCTTTGAAGGAAGTTTCGGAAATCATCATAACACTTTTGGCCGAGACAAACATGACAGAAACATCTCCATGCTCGAACTCTTCCTTTGGCCGAGACCAGCCATAACCGAAATACATCTTGATGTAATCAACTTTCATGGCCGAACACTTTGTTCTTGACATATATTCACATTAGTACCAAGAGAATCATCAAATCCGAAAACAACATGCATGAACATAAATCATATTCCTATCATGCATCCAAATCCATAAGTACATGTAATCAAAACATGAATATTTCAGAATATGCTAGTACACACTAGTCGCTACCCGAATCGTTCGTCCTCATGTGGATACCGGTAGAGGACATTCGTGTATGGCAGTGTCTACAAATCTGAAAAAGAAACTCCACATCAGAGGTAATTTCGTACATGCTATAGTTTTCGGTTATACTTCTCGTTGTTTATGGTCCGTATTGTGAATACTCGGGCCATAGGCGATCCAACAGTTTGATAGATGCATAATTGATCATATTTATACCCCATATTTGATGAATTTTGCTTGATATTTTATACATTTAGTGTATATTTGGTACTTAATGCCTTCCAAGTGTGTATACAGATTATAATTGCCTTCAAGGACTTAAACGAGAAGAATTCAGACGAAAACATAGTATAAAATAAAGATTTGAAACACAGAAAGTATGCATAGCCATATATCTACCCATGCACATCTCTTAGGTCGTGCATTTTTTTTATTTCCAGAGATTTTTGGTTATGAATGATCTGATACATAGACGTGCAAAAGACTGTGCATCAATCAAGACCCTAGAATTTTATATAAAAAGACATGAACAGAGACTTAAAGAGAGAGCAGACCTAGGGAGGCGATTCTAGATGTGGGGATCATTCTCAAAGGGCGACTTTAGTTCAGAGAAGTAGAAAACATGAAGAAATCATCAAAAGACCCATCTGAATACAAGATCAAACCTCTACATCGTAAGAATGCTTGATAAAAGACAATTAGGGAGATTTAGAATTTTGTTCTTCTATTTATGTTTGATTTTGTATTCGATAATGTGTAACTAAAATTCTTGTTAATGTTTGGGTTAGATGAACCCTATGTTGATACTTTAATATGTTTGATTCTTTTATTAATGCAATTAGGTTTATTGATATATTGCGATTCGATTACATGTTTGATATATGTTCTAATAGACCTGAGAATATTAGTTCATAATCTAATTTCATACGTAGAGATTGAGAAATCCTAGGTTTGAATAGATCTATCGTAATTGGAAGGAGTTGATTGCAATATTAGAAATAGGATAACACAAATCTTCCATATTAGGGTCAAACTTAATAGAGGGATTCAAAAATCGGTAAAGCAATTTTATAAACTTTAACTTGAGTAATTTTGTTGAAAACCTTAGGATTAGTTGTTAGTAGACTCAAGGTCAACTATTAGCATACCATAGGAATCTCCATGATCCAATAAATCAATAAAACAATTGAGTAATAAAAGATCAATATGTTAGGCTATGTTTGGTTAGATGTTTATTCATATAATAGAATGAAATGTAATATTCTTCCATCATTTGGAAGGAGGGTTTATAATGGAATGGAATGGAATAAGATGGAAGAGGAAGGTTTCATATTACATACATTCCATCATAAACAATAAAAATGATAAACCTTCGATTTGGGGGGTTTAGGATGAAATGTAAAATGATAATCAACTTTTTACTATATTACATTATAAACCCTTCTTCTAAACAACATTTCACTATATTACATTATAAACCCTTCTTCTAAACAACATTTCACTATATTACATTATAAACCCTTCAATCCCTCTCAAACAACAATTTATAATATTATATTCATTTACATTCCATCCCATTATAAACCATTTCATTTCATTAAAAACCTTACATCCAACCAAACATAGCCTTAAGGGTTTAGGGGGATTCGCAACCTCGATACTAATTATTGATATCAGTAATTTTCTAAGTGAATTCTTAATTTTCTGTTCAATATTGTTGCCTATTTTATTTTACTTGTTTTAGTTTTTATTTTATTTTATTAAAAAATCAAAATCGATAAGCTAGATGATAGAAAAAAGGTAATTACTAGTAATCACTGTCTTCGTAGGATCAACCTGTACTTGTCGGTACTAGCTATAGCTACGCCATTCACTAACCTTTATTATATAATTAACTAACTCACAAAATAGGTCAATCATTTATTCACCAATAAATCTTGTAAATTGCTTTCAAAGATTCAGGCTTTAAGGATGAAATGTGATAAGATGGTGTGTTTCAACGAAGCTTGTCCTAGAGTGCCATTCATCATATGCCTTGCCACTAAGGGGAGGTTAAGCATACTAGATAGTATAAGAGAAATATTAAATTTGCTAGAATTTTATGTATATACTATTGAGAGCTTGTATCTATTGAACACCTCTTCTTTCAATGCAGATTCTCCTTTTACAGTTGAGAAAGAATTCATCAACTCTACAACATGTGTTTCAACAATAAACTATCAAGGTGTGATCAATTAAATTTGTGAAAAGCATAATGCATGTGAAGGAGATCTATTAGTCTATAAAATCTCTTTTGGTTATGTGGTTTATGCCTTATGGGAAGAAAGAAATTAGAGATTATTTCTTAATAAGACAATTTAAAGGATGAGTTTCTTAAAGGAGCTCAATCAGAAAGCAATTGGTGGCTTAAAAATTCAAATAGATGCAGTGAAAGAGTTGTAGATCAATGAAAAATTGCTTATGCAATTAGTAAGGACTTATCCTAATTTATAGGAAGGCTACTTGTGCAAGGCTAGGAGTAGTAGACTTAAATACAGTTGGTGATACATTCTTGTTCTAATGTTTTAAAAATTCATTACTCTTCAATGAAGAGGATCAAGTTAAACTATTTTCAATTTTCATTGCTAAGTTGTGTTCGATTTAGGGGTAATATCCTTAGATTATGCTAGGCCTAGCAAATAAAATTGTTTCGTTTGTAAAGTTGCATAAATTCATATATCCATTCATCAATTTAATCTTTTACCTTTTTAAAAATATTTTTTATTTATATAATTCACATGGCATATGAAGATTAATATTTGTGGTTAGGTCGGCTACGCCAGGCCAAGGCCCAGGCTCAAATCCACACGTTCACAGCTCATTTGCAGGTGTTAGTCTCCCATGAAAACGTAAAGATCTACATAGAGACCTAAACCTAGCATGAATCCCATATATAAGGTACTATTTCTCCATGATACAGGTACGACACCACAACCCTATTTTTCTCTGTTTGTTACAACCAAAACCTACACAGAAAGACTGAATTGAGCGTCGGAAGTGCCTCCCAGGAATCAACCCCTGGTGCGCCTTTATTTGTTTTGCAGGTATTCCGTAGCCAGAGTCGCACAAAATCATGGATCAAAACAATGACGTTCAACCTCAGCAGAATCAGGCTGAACCATTTGGTGCCCATCGTGGGGCCGGACGTCAGAGCACCACGTCCAAAACCACACAGATCAATCAAGCGACAGCATCCAACCCTGATATCGCTACCGTCACGGTACTTGCACTGTAAAGGATGGCTTTGCAGTTACCTGCCATTCTCCCACCAGCACATCCTGATTCTCATACACAATCTTTACACCCGAATGATCAACAACGGCCTCAAAACCAAGATCATGACGAACAGAGAGCATAGCCGTGGAGGATAACGCCGAAACTAATTCCCATCTCAACTCCCAGCATCCCCTAGATGCCAATCCTCCTGCTCCGCAACAAACCTCTCTCACCCGAAGGCAGATAGAGGAAGCGACTGATCCAGTGATTCGCTCCTGTAGTCTCGGCCGGAACAACAGCAGACCCCCGCTCGGCAGATCAGTTTGATGGCCGATCGCCATCCTGCGGAAGCCCTAGGGAAAATTATGGCTGATCGAGTCAATCTGGTTAAGAATTCCCACCCGAGCTGACCGTCCACACAGTATAGCTCTCCTCTCGTCCCGACGATCTTGGACAAAAATATCGGTCGCGATGTCGAGGGCAAGACCGATCGGTCCTATAGCTGTCAAAGGCCTTAGAGGCAGAGCGGAAACAGGGGCGACAGATGTTACGCGAGGGCACAGTCTAGGACAAGAAATGATAGAAACGCCGAACGACAAGATGACCGATTGGTTAGGGTCATCAACATGATTTTTGAAGATAGCGCAGCAGAAGGGTCGACCGCTAAAGAAAGAAAGAGATATGCCAGGCAGGTCGTTGAAAACTCGTCAGCAAAGCAAAAGAAGCTGAACGATGTGGCGATCTCGTTTGACGAATCTGATCTAAAGGGTGTTAGCTACCCTCATGACGATGCACTAGTGGCTACCTTGAACATAGACGGTAGCGAAGTGAAACGGATACTGATTGACACAGGCAGCTCAGTCGACCTACTATATTACGATGCCTTCGAGTAGATGAAGATACCAGAGAATCGGCTACTGCCAATGGACGGACCCATCAAAGGGGTAACAGGAGCATCAGCTTATCCATTCGCTCGAGTTTTTCTGAAAGTAAAATTCGGACAGAAGCCATGCCAAGTGAAGAGGAGTGTTGAATTTTTGGTCATCGCGTTCGTGGGAGCATACAATGCTATAATTGGAAGAGCCACTCAAAACGCTCTTAGAGCAGTTGTCTCCACCTACTACCAAGCAATGAATTTCCCAATATCACATGGAATCGGTATTGTCAGGGGTCAGCAGAGAATCGACAGGGAGTGCTACTTAGCGAAAACCAGGGCATTAGACGGAGCGGCATTAGACGAAGCGGTAATCCTGACAAGCTCTCTCTATGTGAGAGCTGATGAAGAAACGAAAAGGATGAACCCTGTGGAAGAAACACAGCAAGTCATATTGGATGAAGCAGACCAGTCCAAGTTCACAAATCTAGGTTCCGAGCTTGAAAAAGGCCTAGTTAAAGAAATCATGGATTGTTTGATAGAAACAGGTCAGTTTTTGCCTGGAAACCGAGCGATATGCCTGGAATTCCTCGATCGGTAACATCGCATTCCTCGTTATCTGAGCAGATTGCATGCCAGTCAGACAGAAGAAGCAGTCGCATGGCAGGGAGAGGCAGGAAGTGATCAAGAAAGAGATAGAGAGACTGCTCGATGCCAGGTTTATTCGGGAAGTCAAGTACCCTGAATGGCTGGCGAACGTTGTACTTGTGAAGAAGAAAAATGGAAAGTGGAGAATGTGCATTGACTTCACCGACTTAAACAAGGCGTACCCGAAGGACAGTTTCCCCCTGCCCAAAATCGATCAGCTAGTAGACTCTACATCAGGACATGAGTTACTCAGCTTCTTGGACGCTTTTTCGGGTTACAATCAGATACAAATGAGTCTCGAAGATGAGGAGAAGACAGCTTTTATAACCAACCAGGGCACGTACTGCTACCAAGTGATGCCATTCGGCTTGAAGAATGCAGGGGCCACTTACCAACGGCTCGTAATGGAAGTCTTCAAGAAGCAGATCGGTCGATCGGTTGAGGCTTATGTGGATGATATGGTGGTCAAGAGTAAGACGGCCGCCGAGCATGTGAAAGATCTCAAAGAAGTCTTTCAGACCCTCAATAAGTTTCAGATGAAGCTGAACCCGGAAAAATACGTTTTTGGCGTGGCATCCGGCAAATTTTTGGGATTCATGATTACTCAACGGGGGATTGAAGCGAACCTAGAGAAGATCGAAGCCATCATCCAGATGCCTTCACCGCGATGTTTGAAAGAGGTTCAAATATTGACCGGGCGGATAGTTTCTTTGAGCAGATTCGTCTCTAGGATGGGAAACAAGTGCCTCCCATTTTTCAAAATTTTGAGGAAAGCGAATATGAACCAGTTTCAGTGGCCGGACGAATGTGAAAGAGCATTCCAACACTTGAAGCAGTATCTGACCATTCCGCCTATTTTGCAGAGCCCCGTTGAAGGCGAGAGTCTGATTATTTATTTGGCAGTCACAGAAGGGGCGATCAGCGCAGTTCTTGTTCGATCGGAGGGTAACGAACAATTGAGAAACGCAGTATACGTCAATTGAGAAGCTGGTTTTTTCGCTGATAATTGCGGCACAAAAACTCAGACCCTATTTTCAAAGTCACACAATTGAGGTATGGACCGATCGACCTCTCAAGCAATGCCTATAGAAATCCAAAACCTCGGGGTGGCTGTTAAAATGGGCGGTAGAGCTGGGAGAGTTCGATATACGCTACAAACCACGAACGACGATCAAGGCCCAAGTATTAGCAGATTTCGTCGCAGAAATGAGTCAATCTAATCCGCAGGATGAACAACGCCCTGCCTGGAGCCTATTTGTGGATGGATCATCCAACACTGAGGGATGCGGAGCAGGGGTGGTATTGATCAGCCCACACCAGGAAGAAAAGGTGGAGTATGCTATCCGTTTAGAGTTTAAAGCATCTAATAACGAGGCAGAGTATGAGGCTTTAATAGCCGAACTTCAGTTGGCGAGAGAGATGGAAGTGAAGCACTTAAAGGTATATAGCGATAGCCAAATAGTGGTCGGCTAAGTTACTGGGCAGTATGAAGCCAAAGAGGACAACATGATCAAGTATTTGGAGCTGGTAAAATAATAGTTAAGCAACTTTGAAGAATACTCGGTCAGCAGGATAAAAAGGATGCAAAATACTCGGGTAGACGCAGTCTCCAAAATGGCTTTCGATCGAGATGCAAAAAATAACATTCTGGTCGAACTACTAGACCGGCCTAGCATTCAGAAAACCAACAAAGTCCTCGAAGTAGACGCCGAGTGATCAGGTTGGACAAAACCGATCAGACAATACCTCCTTGAAGGAGTACAGCCTGAAGAAGCCTTGGAGGCCAAGAAACTAAGGGTAAAGGCAGCCGAATATACGATCATTAACGACATCCTGTACAAGCGATCTTATGACTGGTCATTACTACGCTGCTTGAGTGAAGAAGAGGCAGAGCAGGCAATGGCTGTAGTCCACGAAGGAATGTGTGGAAATCATTTAGGAGGCAGGATGCTAGCTCACAGGTTAATCAGACAGGGATATTATTGGCCAACATTGAAGAAAGATTGTCAAGAGAAAGTTAGTCGGTGCGAGGCTTGCCAGAGGAATAGTAACCTGTCTCATCAGCCGACCGAGCGGCTAAAAATTGTAAGCCATCCTATCCCCTTTGCTCAATGGAGAATGGACATACCAGGCCCTTTTCCTCTCGGTCCGGGACAGAAGAAATTTTTAATCGTGGCGGTTGAGTACTTCACTAAATGGGTAGAAGCGGAAGCGGTCACCACCATCACTGAACAAAAGATAGAAAATTTCGTGAGAAAAAACATACTATGTCATTTTGGGATTCCCATGGTGTTGGTTACAGACAACGGTCGGCAGTTTGATAACGATAAGTTCAAAGATTTCTGCGATCGACTAAAGATAAGGCTCAGGTTGACTTCAGTGGCCCATCCTCAAGGCAACGGTCTCGCAGAAAACACCAACAAGAAGATAATGAGCGCCCTCAAGAAACGCTTGGATGGGCGCAAGACATGGGTAGATGAATTAGATGAAGTGTTATGGGCCTACAGAACTACCCCAAATGGAGCCACGGGAGAAACGCTGTTTCGAATGACCTACGGGGCAGAGGCTTTAGTCCCAGTAGAAGTGGTACAACACAATCAAAGAGTATTGAATTACGAAGAAGAGCGGAATAATGAAGCCCGCCGAGCAGAGCTAGTGCTCCTTAGCGAAGATAGAGAGAGGGCAGCCGCTCGATCAGAAGCCATCAGGCAAAAAGCAACAAGGTTTTAGAACAAATGGGTAAGGCCGAGTGACATAAAGATTGGTGGCTATATTTTAAGAAAGGCCGAGGCGGCTGTGAAACACCTCGGAAAGCTCGGAAAGGCGTAGGAAGGGCCCTATCAAGTGGTCAAACAAACCGGACATGAGTCTTACATCCTGCGCAACACGAATGGCAAGATTCTACCGAGGCCCTGGAACTCTCAAAACTTGAAGGCGTTCTACCAATAGATAAGCTTGCTTCATTCATTTCTTTACTTTGCACCTTATTGCTGATTGCGCATTTGTAGTGGGTACCTTTTTTCTGGCCCTGCCAGTCAGGTTTTTTAACGGCCCACACTCTCATCGTTGTCAATAAAGAGTTTCAGACTTCTTGGCAGAAACAGTTTCATTAAATCGGATTAAGGACAGAACAATCTACCATTCTTTTGACAAGGTTGCCAACACAAGATGTTGGAACCACGCGATGCCAAGACAAGATCTTGGATCACCCAACATCAACATTCGTTCGACAAGGTTGCCAACACAAGATGTTGGAACCGCGCGATGCCAAGACAGGATCTTGGGTCGTTTGACATCGACATCAATCGACAAGGTTGTCAACACAAGATGTTGGAACCGTGCGATGCCAAGATAGGATCTTGGGTCGTTCGACATCAACATCAATCGACAAGGTTGCCAACACAAGATGTTGGAACCGCGCGATGCCAAGACAGGATCTTGGGTCGTTCAACATCGACATCGATTGACAAGGTTGCCAACACAAGATGTTGGAACCGCGCGATGCCAAGACAGGATCTTGGGTCGCTCGACATTGACATCGATCGACAAGGTGGCCAACACAAGATGTTAGAACCACGCAACGCCAAGGCAGGATCTTGGATCGCTCGACCTCAATACCGATCGACAGACGCCAAGGATCAACGATTTGGATCGCTCGGTCCCAGTATCGTTTGACATCTTGACACACCTGCTATTCGAAAAAGCGACCACTCAGACGAGACTAGCGTGAGTCGGTTTTCATCTAGCGAAATTTTAAAAGCGAACAAGGGATAAAAATAAAGTCTTTATTTCCAAAAAGTTGGTCCTAGTCACAAGCCCGACCATATGAGTTTCTCCGTTTAGAAATACCTATCTTTCCTACCCAGTCTATTCCTACCTAGTCTACTACCTATCTTTCCTACCAGTCTACTGCACGTATCATCAATGAGCTTCTCTATGCCAAAGTCAAACAATCTGCCCATTATAGATTCTGATATATTTGTGCTGACAAGTCTTGGGATAGCTAAACTCTTTACAAGCCCACAATTTTCACCACAGCAAGTTCTGGTGATGAGCCCAATCAGGTGAGTCTCGAAGGTCCTACAACCCGAGTTAATAAGGACCTTCGGGAGGAGAGGCAGTTGGATCAGCAGGAGGGGAGGCCGGCGGAGCGACCAAGGCGGGATCGGAGTTTGCAAGAAGAACCAGAGAGACACCTTCAAGAAGTCGCTTTTCCTCTTCATCCGAGTTGGGGTCCAGCTCCTCATCCGGAACAGCCCCTCGTTCCCTTTCGACGTAACCCCATCATTTGGTCCTATCTCCGGCACTCCCATTGCTTTTGCCATTATCTCAAGCGGCCCAACTATTTATAAGGCACTCTCAACGGTCTCACCCCTACGGTTGACCTCACTTCTGGGACTGCTTGACGATGGAGGAAATGGAATCCTGATGATTGCGAGAAAAACGCGGCAGTTGGAAAGAAGTTGGAGAATAGAAATTGGGGAAATAAAAGGCGCAGAAATGGAAACAAACAGAGACTGTCGATTCCAGAATTTATAACATCAATTGAGCGGGAATATCAATTAACGTAAAACGCGTGGAGAAATCCAAGCTAAGGTAAGCTACGGAAAATCGGGATCATTAAAGGCCCGAAGCGGCGTGACAGTCGAAAGGACACAAACGAAGACATAGGACAACGCATGACAGCTATGCGGTAGTTAAAAGGACGCGTCGCTCCAAATTCTGAACGGCGCCCAGAAGATACAAATCGTCAGCGCCCAAAAGATATGAATCGTCAGCACTCAGAAGATACGGATTGTCAAGTAATAATTAAACCTAACTTGTATGACCAGACATTGACGACCGATCGACCGCCCTATCTCGGCATGAGCCGATCGATCGCCCCTCTTTAATGCAAGTCGACCGATCGTCCTGTCCCCGGTCGAGCGGTCGCGCGCTAAGCATGGAAGCCCAATCAGTTCTCTGGCCTAGTAAAGCTTATCGCGCATAAAGCACCGATTCCTGATCCACCGGCCTTATTGCGAGTCGTCGCACAGACGAGCCTTACAATCCTTATGTACTCCTTTGACCCTTCTCTTCGATCAGGCTCGAGGAGTAGGAGAGGCTTATGGTTGGGTCGGTTGGGCCGGCTATGCAAGGCCCAATCGCAGGCCCATATATCGACGACCCGATCGTAGGAGATGATCTTCCATGCAAATGTAAAAACTTACGTAAAGACTTAAACCTAGCAACGATATCAGGTATATAAGGTACTATTTCGCCATGATACAGGTACGACACCACAACCCTAATTCTCTCTATTTGTTACAACCGAAATCTACACAGAAAAATTGACTTAAGCGTCGGAGGGGCTTCCCGGGAATCAACCCCCGGCGTGCCTTTATTTGTTTTGCAAGTGTCCAGTAGCCAGAGTTACTCAAAATCATGGATCCAAACAACGTTCAACCTCAGCAGAATCAGGCTGAACCAATTCTTAAATTTAAGACTGTTGGAATATAAGTTTTAGAAAATGTCTACATATATAATACAATTTTATTATTAATTAATTGTTTATATTTTAGGGAATTGGTCCAAAGAAAATTTGTTAAAACTTGTTAGATATTATGAAATATACAAATCATTTTATTATTAATATTTTAGTAAATATAACATAATATTTTATCTTCACTAATTTTTATTTCTTATTTATTATATTCTAATTTTATATAGAATTATAATTTTTAAAGCTTTTACAACTTAAAAAAGGATTCGATATTAGAAAGCTTCAAAGCTTGGAGATAAGATAATTCAACTGGATAAATATTTCATATTTAAATCTGGTCGGCTTATGCTTATGTATTATTGGCAAAATTCTTTAGAGTTTATATTCAACAAATAGCAGAAGTCGACTTTGATTTGTCCTTGTTCTTATATTTTCGATCTACATGTAATTCTGGATGATTAATGAGTGTTTAGAAATCTGGTTATTGTTGGAAAAAGAAAGTATAGAAAAAGGAAAATATATAGGAAATAAGGAAGAAAGTAAAGAACACACGAGATTTACAGGAAAAACCACAATAGGGTAAGAATTTCACTATAACAAAAATAGCGATTACAAACTTAATCCTCTAATTTGTATATACAAGAAGAATGTTTGTTTTTGGTGTATTGAATGAGGAGGAATGAGCCTTCTTTTATAGGCTTCACTCCTCTCCTCACTTTCTCATCCCACCGATGTGGGATAAGTATCCTAACATTCTCCCACTTGAAGATTAAATTAAATACTAATTAATCTTCACCATTCTTTCTCTCTTGGCTACATACTGCTTATGTCTCTATCAAGCCACAGGAGGAACGACACCATATGAATTTATCTATGTTGACAATCTTAGTCAGAAAATCTGCCACGTTCTGCTTCGTGTTGATCTTTTTCACAATAATTGTCCCTTCCTCCACTTTCTCATGAACGAAGTGGTACTGCACTCGGATATGTTTTCTCTTGGCATGAAAGGCTGGATTCTTTGCAAGATGCAAAGCACTCTAGCTGTCATAAAATAGAGAAATTATCTCCTGTGCATGCTCGAAGTCCTCCATGACCAACTTCAACCAAACTGCTTCCTTACTAGCTTGTGTAGCTTCAACATATTCTGCTTCTGTTGTTGATGTAGCCACAACTAACTACAGTTTAGATACCCAGCTTACAGCTCCGCTAGCAAGTAAGAACACATATCTAGTGGTGGACTTGCTTTTATCGAGATCACCTGCATAATCTGAGTCAACATACCTACAAATACCTATGTCTGATCCTCTGTAACATAATGCAACATTCAACGTTCCTTTGATGTAACGAAGAATTCTTTTCACTGTTATCCAATGCTGTTGGAACCCCACCTTGGTGCGACACGAGCCCAACGTCCTGTGTGACATCTGGACACTCGCGTCACGAGGGAGTGGGTTCCTCACCACAAACTACACCTCACTTGGGACTTAAATTCACTTTATCCGAATAGACCTTGATAATTTGACCCTAATTCTCTTCCAATAAATTAGATCTGTT
>JAOQMR010000007.1:9226124-9243131 GCA_027563865.1 Erythroxylum pelleterianum | reverse complement strand
GTGTGTATTAATTCCGTGAATTTTTGTAGAACTCTGCGAAAAGTTTAAAGATCTATTCAACCCCCCCTTCTAGATCGCTTACATTTCTGAATAGTAGTGAGGGCTACTATTTTGAATAAAATAATGGGAATAGCCAAATACATTACTAAATTCCTAATCCCATTTGGTAGTTATGATATATAATTAATTATTTGCTTCTTTTATATTTATATTCTATTTTGAGTGGAATTTACCTTGTTTAGTATAGTTGATACTAAGTTAGTAAACCAAAGTTCTTGGACATATGTTATGTTTGAGAAGAGTTCTCAAAGTTAGAAAGAAAAATTGTACGCCTATTATGCAATTTTGCTATAATCCCTGTTGATGATTCGATAAAAAGTTTTAGACATAGGTAGAAATCATATAGATGATAAAATGTATTGACATTTTGAGTTGACTAATGCCTCATAAACTTTGATGATAACATATAAGATGTACTTCAATACCATGATAGCAAGATGTAAGAGCTTACATTAAGTAGCGTTAAAAGTTATAATACCTTAATGGAATTGTTCCACTTAATTTAGCCTACTAAAAGCATAGTTGTGGACTACAATTAAAGGCTTTATTATAGTATAAAAATCGTTGTCATAAGAAGAAAATTGATTGCAAGAATTTTCTTGCCTATATGAGATATGGTAAAGATCATATGTATTTCTAGTTCATGCTTATAAGTATTTCATACTAAATTTAGATTCAACATTATTATAATGTTCAAAGCATGACAAAAAAATAGATTGTTACGTAAAAGTAGTTGATCCAATTTTATACAAATAGTTTGTAAATGTTGGATCAAAAGAGCCTTATGTTTAACATAAATGGAAAGAATATAAAGTTGTATAATTGAGACTATCCTTTTATGCCATGTTGGTTAAATTAGCATAACAAGAATCATAAAGTTACATACGAGGATATATGTCCTTTTGATTATGAATCGTATGAAACTTGTGAAATATCAAAACATATCATGTATTGGATGAAATATGAATTCATAAAAGGATAATAATTATATTTTATTAGATTACTAATGCATTTACGAGATATAGTCATATGTATAAAATGAAATAATGATTTAAAATTTTGAAAAGTTCAAATTATTTAAATCTAAGCAGAAATTAAGCATTGAGAATGCTGAAGCACTTTGATGAGATCATTGTGGTGAGTTTTCTTTTTTAAATTTTTGCTTATCTATAAGGAATGAGATTCTTTGGTGAATCCCTTGACAACTAATTTGATAAGATTATGGGTTTATATAAGGAGGGAAATACAATATAAGTTATTGTATAATGCAATATTATTTTTCCTATAGTTGTACATAGCATAATGACTTAACTTCGATAGATCTAATTAAATCCATTAGTAATATTTTATATAAGATATGAAACACTAAGTCTTTGAAACAGTCAAAGTTAATGATTTAGGGATTTGATACTTGATTGAAGTATGTATTATCTATTAAGTTTATAACTAAAATGGCTAATAAAAGGTTATGAAATATATACTTATAGGAGAATGATTCTTAAATAAGTAGTAAGAGTAAGATGAAATTTAAAAAGTTCAATGCTTATGACAGTACATCCAATTGGAATTAGTGTCTTTATTGATACATTTGATGTATAGTTGAAAGACTACGAAATATTGAAAGATTCACTTTCATAATAAATGAAGTAAATCACTTGTTAATATAGAAATCACATATACTATATAGAAAACAAAAGAAGGGGGTTAAATTGTGTAATCTTTTCAAAAATATTAATCTTTTGAGATTTCTTGAATTTCTTTACAAAATTTAGATGATCACAAAAAACTTTACTAAAGTTGATAAGTAATGCAATCGCAAGTATTATTATCTACTCGTCTAACAACAAGAAAATTAAAAGATAAAAGTTAGATAATAGACACCATGATTTTATACTGGTTCAACCCAAACCTTAGGCTACGTCTAGTCCTCACAGTTTGTCTGAGATTTCACTATACTCTTCAACTTTACAAGTATTCTTTCTACACTTACAGAGCCTCTTCAAGTCTCTCTCACAAAGTATTCTTTATCAGCTATCTTAGCCTCTTCAGGCTATAGCCTTTTTTCTCTCTCTAGGAAAGATATTTTTGAGCTTCATGTTACAGATGTATTCGCTCTCTTTTTTTGCACTTTGAATACAAAATTTCTCTAAGTATTGTTCAATTGAATTTTCTCTCTTGTAAAACCGTTATTTAGTCTTCGACTAGAACTAGTATTTATAGCCTAAGCCTCCAACTATCTTCTCGAGAAACTGCTTGTTAAATCTTTTAGAAACCGTTATTAGTTGAGTCATGTAACTAACTCCAACTAACTAACTGACTGATGTTCTAGAATATCTTCCTTTTTATCGTATGTAATAATACTTCTTTTGTTATCACATTTCGTCTTATATTACACTTCATCTGGTGCTGCACTTCGCCTGGTGTTGCACTTCGTCTAGTGTTGCGCTTCGTCTATTGTTGACGTATCATTTGTTGTTGACGTATCATCTATTGTAGATATATCGTTTGTTGTAGATATATCGTCTGTTGTTGACCGCGCATCTTCTAGATTTGACTAAGTGTTACTTACATTTTTCTACACACTTAACAAACTTGTCAAAACAGTTCATACATTTCTAAGATTATTATTATTTGATTGTCATCAAATTTAATAAAAGTGAAGTCCTCTTGACTTAATAATCTCCCCCTTTTTTATGATAACAAATAATCATAATGTTAGAAAATAAAATGATATTCAGATGAATAGACGAATAGTATTTAGACAAATAATAAACAAAACAAAAACATAAGAAATGCATAAGATGTGTATAATGCTTTCTATCTTCTCTTCTTGTTCTTTTTATCTCCCCAATGCTTTATATCTTCTCTTCTTATTCTTTTTCTCCCCTATTTGTTATTAATCAAAAAGATAACTCATCGTAGACATTCAGAATTTCAAAAAACATATGTTGCATGTCGGTGCGGATCGTCTTGAGGTCTTGTTCAATAGTAACCCGTAGAAGTGCTACTTCCTCATGAAGATCACCCACTGAGTAAGCTAGTTCATCAATCTGAATTTCCTCAATTTCTTTTGCTAAGGCTTCCTGAACTTCCTTCTATTTGTGACTTGCTTCTATCCAATTTATGAAATGCTTTAAGAACTCTGTATTAACAGTAGGATCTTGTTGTATTTCACTAAGTGAATGAAGGTTTTCAACAACAGATGGTTCTGAAGTTAAAACGTCTAACTCTATGATTTTGATTATGGGTAGTCTGAAGGTTTGTTTTCCTTCTGGGAGATCAAAATCATCAGGTCTTGATAGTTTAAGAATTGGTTGCTCAAGAAGGCGTAACACTTCTTTGACTGAAGGTATGAAACCTAAAGATATGAAATGCATGATTAAATGCATAAAGGTTTCTAAGTTGAAATTGATACCTTCAACCGTGATACTTCTGTACTATCCTTCTGTCACTTTACCAACTACCTTGAAGTTTGCATCTGTGGTGGAAACTCCAAATTGACTTCCTGATGCTTTTGAAATATGATGTGAAATATAGATACCCCCAGGTTGAGTTGTATTACATGCATCATCTATGTTCTTCACAGCTACTTGAATATGCTCTTCTGTAAGATCATCTTCATTCCCTTCTTTCTTTTTCTCTTTTTCTTCGTTTTGCACAGGGGTTGAACATCTTGGTTATATATCTAGCACAATTTTTATCGATGTTCTGCTCATAATTGGATAAATTGTATATAGATCCTTTGAAATCTTCATTGGATATGGTTATGCCTTCTTATCTCGCAGAATACCATATAGTCCTCTTTCTTTATGACTTAGAAGATGTATTGTCTGATCATTAATCAGTATAGGTTCGACTTGTACCTTGACTGACTTTTCCGAAGGTTTTATGATAATAATTGAGCATTTGTTTTGAACAGGTACTGATTCTTCTATAATCTTCATTCTCAAATCCTTTTTGTTGATTGGTTGAGAAGGATTGTAAGGTTCCAATTGGTGTTCAACTGTCTTCGTCTTTTGTTGAACATCAGCTGAAGAAACATTTTTTAGATTGGGCTTCTGCTTCTTTTGTTCTTTTATCGGTTTAGAAGAAAGTTGTTGTTGAGGCTTCTTTCTCTCAAATACTAACTTCCTTTTATTTCTGTCTCTCTAGATGATTTTGCTGATTGACTTTGCAAAATAGAGACAATTGATCTGGTAGACTGCTATCTTTTCTCTTGCTTTTCAGAATCTTCACCAAGAATTAGAGCTTTCTGCTTCTTCTATTCTTATTGTCATAAGGTCAATAGTCTTGGTGACCTTCTTGACTGTTTGGATTTTTCTGATTGAAGTGTCTCTACCTTTCTCTTCAATGACACTTGTTGCAATAATTGTTAAACCGGTCTTTCCTCTTTTTGTAGAATTGGCTTAGCTTTTATTAGTACATTAGACAATTTCTCAGTCTTTTCTTCTACGAAAGTTCTTCCTGTCGATCAAGTTTTTGTTTTTCTTGCAGAGGTAACACATTCACTCCTGCTTCGTCTTACTATAAGCTTCCCCTCAGACCTTGCTTTCGGTGTAGAACCTGTATCTGCTTCATCTTCAAACTTTATTCCCATTATGTGAATACTAGTGGCATTAATAATGCTCTTCACATCCATCTTTACCCTATTACCTCTGTCGAGAAAGATTCCAGAATCTCTAAAAATCCTTGTCAACAGTATACCATAAGGTAAAGAGCTAGAATCTCCCCTTGACTTCATTATGTACTTCAAAATCAAGTACGAAAGATTAATGGGTTGGTGATTTAGTAGGTGAAACAAACAATGTTCATCGTTCATTGTCACAATGTCCTTCGAGCCTAATCTTGGTAGAACACAATGGAGAAGCAGTGAATGTAGAACCCTAGCCTTCGGAATAAGGGTTGAAGCCTTCTTAACTTTTGGATCACTACTTCCATATAGTTGTCGATTAATGTGCATTCTATCTACACGACCTTGAGTAATCCATTTTATATTGTTAAACAGCTTAGCTCCAATACTAGAACACCCACTGACCCTCTCGATAGTATCTTGTGTCACGATAACCGACAATCCATCTACTATTGATACTAAGGTGTCGTTTACCACCTTTGCATTCTTCCAAAACTCATATATCTCATACAAATAGACCTTCTCACGAACCTTGAAGAAATTTTTCCAGATAACTGCTCCAATTTCTGGTTCAATGTCCATCTGATTTTCCTTTAAAGAGATGAAATCAACGTGCCTCCCATAGATAAGATATTGCTCCATTTGTGATCTGTAACAAATAAAAACTAAACATACAAATGTATTAGCGATGTTAGTATCTAAAAGTAAAAATATGAAACGAAAAGAATTTAAAGCTTAGAACAAAGTATTGAATCGTCTTGGTTGAGAGCACTAAACAAGTCGGTTTCAAAGTGTTTGTAGAAAATTCTAGAGTAGAAGGTTTTTTAGAATCTCGAGAAGATTTCCTTCTAATACCTACTCTTGAAAAGTTACGGTTCATAACTTACCATTACTATTTACTTGAAAACTTACGACTTTTTATCTTCTTCTAGTATGATTCATTTGGGTCATGACGTGTCAGACGAATGGTCATTCAACATTACCATATTTAGGTTTCGTTTGATTTCCTTGAATCTATCTTGTCTGATTTCCTTGAATCTATCTTTACACAATGGTTTAATGAAGATATCTGCCCATTGATGATTCATCTTAACAAATTGTAGATTGATGATTTCTCTCTGTATATAGTCTCGTATAAAATGATGTCTAACTTCAATATACTTTGCCCTCAAGTGTTGTATTGGATTCTTTGATAGATTGATAGCACTTGTATTGTCACAGAAGATTAGAATTTGATCTTCTTGTATGGAGCAATCTTCTAACTGATACTTAATCCATAACATCTGTGAACAACAACTTGCAGCTGACATATATTCAGCTTCTGCAGTAGATAGAGCAATTGAGCTTTGCCTCTTGCTTGACCAAGAAATTAGATTATGACCAAGAAAGTGACAACCTCCACTTGTACTCTTCCTATCAATCCTATCTCCAGCATAATTAGCATCACAGTAACCAATTATCCTGAAATCTTTACCTTTCTCATACATTGATCAAAGATCAGTAGAGCCTACCAAGTATCTCAATATTCTTTTAACAGCAGTATAATGAGATTCTCTAGGATCTGCTTGAAATCTTGCTCACAAACAAACATTAAACAATATATCGGTCTACTTGTAGTTAGGTAAAGTAAAGAACCAATAATTCCTTTAAAAAGAGTTTGATCAACCTTCTTACCTGCTTCATCCTTAGATAAAAGAATTGAAGGATGCATAGGGGTTGACATAGGTTTGATCTGCTTGAAATCTTGCTCACAAACAAATATTAAACAATATATCGGTCTGCTTGTAGTTAGGTAAAGTAAAGAACCAATAATTCCTTTGAAAAGAGTTTGATCAACCTTCTTACCTGCTTCATCTTTAGATAAAAGAATTGAAGGATGCATAGGGGTTGACATAGGTTTGACATTTTCTATTTTATATTTAACTAACAATTTTTTGATATATTTCTATTAATGAATAAAAACCTTTTCTTCGGTTTGATTAATTTGTAAACCAAGAAAGAATTTCAATTCACCCATCATACTCATTTCAAATTCACTTTTCATAAGATTTTCAAAACTAGAACATAGCTTCTTAGAAGTTGCACCAAAAATAATATCATCTACATATATCTGTACTACAATGAAATCATTTTTAATTCTAAACAGGGTCTTATCGACTTGACCTCTAATAAAGTCATTTCTAATCAGAAAAGAACTTAGATGATCATACCAAGCACGAGGTGCTTGTTTTAATCCATACAAAGCTTTATGAAGTCTATAGACATAATCTAGTTTATCAAAATCTTCAAAACCAAGAGGTTGTTTTACATAAACTTCTTCATCTATAAAACCATTCAGAAAGACACTTTTCACATCCATTTGAAACAGTTTTATATTATGACACAGCAAATGCAAGAAAAATCCTAATAGCGTCTAGTCTAGCTACAGGAGCATAGGTTTCATTATAGTCTATTCCTTCTTGTTGATTGTAGCCTTGAGCTACTAATCAAGCGTTGTTACGGTTTACTCTTCCTGATTCATCTAGTTTATTTTTGAATCCCCATCTAGTTCCTACGATAGACTTATTGGGTGGCCTAGAAACTAAAAGGTTTTCAGGAATATCTTCTACCTTATCAGGTGGATCATCTGGTGGTGACATGTCTAGGCTATCAACTAAAGGAGAAGATAGAGTTTCATCATCAGAATTGTCTCTTCTATCTGGATGAGAATCATCATCAAAATTAGCATGCATAGATTCTTTAACAGATTTAGAAACAAGATTATAAACTCTATAAGCTTCAAAAGACATCAAATATCCTAGAAAAATTCCTGAATTGATCTTAGAATCAAATTTATCCAATTTGTCTTTTGTATTCACTATAGTGCGTTTGCAATCAAAAGGATGGAAGTAAGAAATATTTGTCTTTCTTCCTTTCCATAACTCATATGGAGTTTTATTTAAAATAGGTTGCAAAAATATTCTATTTTGAATAAAACAAGCTGTATTTACAGTTTCTATCTATGAATACTTAGGAAGATTCATTTCACATAGCATAGTCCTTGTCATTTCCTGAATCGTCCTATTCTTTCTTTCTACAACTCCATTTTATTGTGGAGTTCTAGGAGCAAAAAAATTATGGAAAATTCCATTCTCTTCATAAAACATTTTGAATTTTTCATTTTCAATTTCTCCACCATGATCACTCCTAATTCCAACGATAGAAATTCCTTTTTCATTTTGTAACTTTTTGGATAGAACTTTAAAGCACTTAAGAGATTCATCTTTATGTGATAAAAATAATATCCAACAAAATCTAGTGAAGTCATCAACAATTACAAGACCATACTTCTTTCTGCTAAGACTTTGTGTTCTGGTTGAACCAAACAAGTCTATATGTAACAACTCTAGAGGTCTAGACGAGGTTACAACATTTTTAGAAGAAAAAGATGTTTTTAACTTGTTTTCCTTTTTGACAACTTTCACAAAAGAAATATTTGTCAAAACTTATTTTTGGTAATCCTCTTACCAAATCATGTCTAACCAATTTGGAAATATGTTTAAAACTAACATAACCTAGCTTTTTATGTCAAATCAGTTTTTCCTCATCTATTGATATAAAACATGAAATATTTTGACTTTTCAAATCATCTAAGTTAATCTTATAGAGATTGTTTCGTCTTTTGGTAGAAAAAAATACAGAACCGTCCTTTTTTTTTACTACACAAGAATTTTGATTAATGGATACTTCAAAACCAGAATTACATAATTGACTTACACTAGTTAGATTATGATTTAATCCTTCAACTAGCAAAACATTATCAATAGACGCAAATGAATCTTTACCCATTTTACCGATTCCAACTATTTTGCCCTGTTGTTTGCCTCCAAAAGTTACTGATCCTCCTTGCTTATTTTGAAAGTCTAGGAACATAGACCTTCTTCCCGTCATGTGTCGCGAGCATCCACTGTCCAAGTACCATTAGTGCTAGTTGTTTTTTTCCAAGAAAGGAGATCTGCCGTATATATTATGTCTTTCTTAGGTACCCATATTTTCTTGTGTCCTTTAGGGTTAGACTTACAATTATTCCTCGAATAATAAGAATATTATTTCTTTTTCTTTTTGTTAGGAACAAAACTCTTATTATGACGAACATTACTATTAGTAAACCCTAAACCACTCTTATCATTTGGATGTCTATATTTTCCAATCATATCATTAATCTTTTTTGCACTTTCAGTAAATGTTGATAAATCTGCTAAAAGACTATTAATCCTTTGTTTCAGTTGATTAATTTCCTCAGACCTATCTACAGTTACTTTCTTTTTCATATCGTCTACTTGTTTCTTAAGGCAAACGTTTTCTTTTTCTAACACTTCAATATTCTTCAAGCTTTCAACAAATTTCTTTTTCAAAATCCTATATTGTTTTAATATAGCATGTGAATCTTCTAATAATTCTAAATACGCCTCTTGAAGTTCATTAACGTTAGAAGTTACCTCATCATCGTATTCCTTTCAGCTACCAATCATATATTTGCTTGTTTTGATGCTTCTGAACTGGAGTCAGATTCGAACGAATCCAAATCTTCCCAAGTTCCCATCATGCTCTTTTTGTTTTCTTTACTTTTCTTCTATTTTCTTTTAAGCAACGAACATTCAGACTTGCAATGTCTTGGTTTGTTACACTCATAGCAGACGATAGAAGTTTTCTCATTCTTGACTTCGTCTTTGCTACTTTTCTTAAAAGAAAAGTCTTTATTTCCCTTCACTTTCTTTCTCCACATCCTCCTAATGTTTCTTGAAATGAAGGATAGTTAGTCATCATCTTCACTTGAATCTTGATCAGATTCACTGGCATCATCATTATTGATTTCTTCAATCCTTAATGCTTTTGAATTTGTGCTTCTATTTTTCTGGTTCTTTTGATTCTTCTGACCAGCCTTTAATGCGATAGATTTATCTCTTATAGGTTTATCTTCTGCATCAAGCTGTACTTCATGTATCTTCAGTGAACCAAGCAATTCATCTAACTTTAGCTTACTTAAGTCCTTGGCCTCTTGTATTGCTGTAACTTTGGGTCTTCATCTTTTAAGGAGACTTCTGAGAATCTTTCTGACATGATCTTGATTATCGTAGATTCTCCGAAGAGCTTTAAGTCTGTTAACACTAGTTTGAAATCATCCAAACATCTAATCAATAATCTCCTCATCTTTCATTTTGAACAGCTCATACTCATAAACAAGGATACTGATCTTAGACTCTTTCACTTGATTTGTGCCTTCGTGTGCAATGGATAATGTATCCCACATTTTATTTGCAGATACGCATCCATGAACCTTATCATATTCACTTCTGCTTAAGGCACAACTTAGAAAGAACTTGGCCTTTGAGTTTAACTAAAATCGAACTTTCTGATCGACCGTCCATTGGTCACGAGAGATACTATTCCCTTCATCGTCTATTGGTATATATGGACCATGCTCGATGATATCCCAAAAATCAATATGTGTGGATTCTATGGAGAGCCGCATCCTGTCCTTCCAATAATGACAATCCTCACCATTGAATGCAGGAGGTCTTGTGACCGAGGCACCTTCAGTTATAAAAATATGTGATTCAGCCATGGATCTTTTTTCTCAATTTGTAAAGGTGTTTCTTGGAAACTAAGCTCTGATACTAATTGAAGTAAATCACAAGTTAATATAGAAATCACGTATATTATGTAGAAAACACAAGAAGGGGGGTTGAATTGTGTAATCTTTCAAAAATATTAATCTTTTGAGATTTCTTGAATTTCTTTACAAAATTTAGATGATCACAAAAATACTTTACTAAAGTTGATAAGTAATGCAATCGCAAGTATTACTATCTACTCATCTAACAACAAGAAAATTAAAATATAAAGGTTAAAGAATAGACGCTGCGATTTTATATTAGTTCACCCTAAACCTTGAGCTATGTCCAATCCTCAGAGTTTGTCTGATTTCACTATACTCTTTAACTTTATAAGTATTCTTTCTACACTTGTAGAGTCTCTTCAGGTCTCTCTCACAAAGTATTCTTTATCTGCTATCTTAGCCTTTTCAAGCTCTAGCATTTCTTTCTCTCTCTAGGAAAGATATTTTTGAGCTTCACGTTACATATGTATTCGCTCTCTTCTTTTGCACTTTGAATACAGAATTTCTCTAAGTATTGTACAATCAAATTTTCTCTCTTGTAAAACTGTTATTTAGTCTTTGACTAGAACTAGTATTTATAGCCTAAATCTCCACTTGTCTTCTTGAGAAACTGCTTCTTGAATCTTCTAGAAACCGTTATTAGTTTAGTCCTGTAACTAACTCCAGCTAACTGACTGACTAACATTCTAGAATATCTTCCTTTTGTATTGTCTGTAATAATACTTCTTCTGTTATCACGTTTCGTCTTATATTGCGCTTCGTCTGGTGTTGTGCTTCGTCTGGTGTTGCGCTTCGTCTTTTGTTGAAGTATCGTATATTGTATATATATCGTCTGTTGTTAACGTATCGTCTGTAGTAGATATATCATCTGTTGTTGACCGCGCATCTTTTGGATTTGACTAAGTGTTACTTATATTTTTCTGCACACTTAACAAACTTGTCAAAACAATTCATACATTTCTAAGATTATTATTATTTGATTGACATCAAAATTAATAGAAGTGAAGTCCTCTTGACTTAACAATAAATTCGAAGAGTTTGTTTTAGATATGACCGTGAATCTATCATGTCTACAAGAAGGTCAGTGGAAGTATAGTTGTACTCTTCAATGAGAGTATATAATATTACTTATAGAGAACAACAAGTCTAATTTTCAATTGTTGAAAATACATTTGTTTAAGAACAACTCTTGTTGGATAAAAAAAGGTAACAACTTAATTCTTAGAATTAGATGTATAAAGATAGATTGGAAGTTATTCACCTATTTGAATCCTAGTACATAGATTATGTACTAAAGATGTTTAGTATTTGAGATAGTTATTTGTGAAGTATTATAGATATTCATTATTCTATGTAAAAGTTAATATTAAAGTTCAAGATGATAAGGATATAACTTTAGAAGCAAATCCTAATTAAGGTCTATTTACTTATAACAATATCATTCAAGATTGAAAAGGTTTTACTGTAGCAATGGTTGCTAATTAAGCTATAATACATTTCTTTATTTAGTAGAAATGATTGTTTATATCAATAAATTATGTAGTAAACTTGATATAATTCCTTGCATTGTTTAAAATAGTAATGTATTGTGGAACATTAGAGTCATTGGGCATATAAAAGGAGCTAAGATTTCATTAAAGATCTAAGGATGTATTTAGGCAATTTTTCTTAATTATGATAATAATTAAGATGAAAATGGTAAGATTTAAGCAAGTGCTCACTACGAAGAATCTTATATAATTCTCACATTAAGCCACTGTCCTAACAGTAGCATGATCATCATATGGTAATGCGGTATATGATATTGAAATGATTGTCTTAGAGCAAGTAAAAGATTGTTAGTTTATACCTTACAACTAATCAGTTTGTTTATAGTTTAGTGACAACATAATTTAAAGGGATTCTTTATCTTGTACATGTTTAGATGTATATGATAAAGTCTATGAAATAATTATACATTGCAAATGAAATTATAATAAGATTATAATTATAAGATTCATGTTGCTTTTATGTATTATCTCTAAATTGTTTCTATTAAAACTTAATGTTTTCAAAACCAAATCGGAAGTTAAACCGATAAGACAAGATGTTTAAGGTTTAAAAGGTTCAACCGGTATTAGACCATTATAAAATAGATTAAAAATTGAATAAAATTGAAAATTTTGAAAAATGATTGAAAAATTATATTTACTTCAAGTTTAATTAAAGAAGAGACTGTTAAATAAAGATTATTTTGTTTTTTATTTTATAAAACTAATTAGTTTAAAAATGGTTGATTAATTAATAAACTTATCAATTTTTAACAACAAAAATTACTGTACTAAATCAAATCAAATATTGAAAATCGAATTGAAAAGTTGATCAGTTTGAGGTTTTCACTATTAAACCAGTTGAATTGGTTTGATTTTTAAAACATTGTTAAGACTAGATATTAATAGAACGTAAAAAGACTAGCACACGCTATGTTTTTCCTTATAAAGGAAGTAGTCGTTCTTATAGACTAAAGTATGAAGATACTTAAACAAACGTGTAGGTGCTTGTTAGAGAACAAGTTTAATTAACAAACCTAATATGAGAAATATATGTGGAATATTACTTGTAGGTCTATGGAAATTCTCATTGTGATTATTGTATAAGTGTTCCTTTGACTTGAGGTCTCCAAAGTTATCTTGTATAGAGATTGCTATATTTCACTACTACTTATGACCTATTTAATCATGGGTCGTTCAGTTAGTAGTAATTGAATGTAGTAGTAATTGGAGATAGTTGAGTGATTAAGATAGGATTTATCACCCTAAAGTAATTAGGGAGAATGTTTTTTTGTCCTCGATTAGTATTAATCCGGGAAGTCCCTGGCCAAGGTAAAATAACGTTTTGTAAATAGTTTACAAATTGATGGATTTAATCGATAGCTAATGACAGAAACTAATATGATTTGACTCAAACTAAAGTAGACATTAATTATATGCTCTATGTCTAATCAGAATATTGCATGATGAAAGGATTGAATTATATAGAAAAATTACGCACAGAAAAGTTAATCAAAACTACTTTGACATTCCTAAATATTGGGTGGTTATGATGCATTGCCAAACACAAATCTTGATCTATGATTATAAATTATTTAATTGGAGAATTAAAGATAATTAAAATTTTTTAATTTGTCTAATTCTAATTATAATTTATAATCATTGCAAACATATTTGAAAACTTAATGGGCCTCACATAAAGAACAAGTTGGAGAGAGCAAAGATTTTTTAACTAAGTTAGATTTGATTATATTGTTTGAGAAACTTTATAATTAAATATGAGATATTTAATAAATAAGGATTAACCTGAGATATTGGATCTTATTTGGGTATAACTGATATTTAATTAAAATTATTTATAATTCTAATTAAATTATTAAAATATCCAAAATTTATTATAACTAGGCTTAAGCTCTAATGGAGCTAGCACTGCTTACTTAACCCTCTCTGTAAGAGTTATAAATTTCTCTCAACCTGTTCTGTGTATACCATTAGAAACTGGACACTTGTACAACTATAGTGGTTGAGATGGATCAATTTCAAAAATGATTAAAGTGATATGACAAGAATATGATCAAGCTTCGGAATAAGGTATGAATTAAGATTTATGTTTTATTATGATTTAATTGTTAATTATTTTATAAAATTAAAGTGATATTAGTTTTTAAAAAATCAAAATATGAAAAAAAAATCGTAATTACTCCGCTGTGGTTAGAATTTGATCCTGTCTTGATTTCCCAACACTTTCTTCTTTAGTTTATTGAATGTTATAGTAGCATTGTCTATCCATTTAAAAGAATTAGATTGTAATAGATCTATAAGTAGACCCACTATAGAAGCATACTGATGTACAAAACATTTGTAGTACTCGGTCATACCTAAAAATCCTTTAAGGGTTGTGACTATTGTTGAGATAGCCCAATCAGGCATGGCTTGAATGTTGCTTAGGTCAATCTGATGTCTTAGGAGGGCGTTCATAATATTTTATAAGCCCTGGGTAAAGTAAAAAAAGTTTCTATTTTTACCTATTTTTGGGGCCTCACAAAGAATAAAATAAGCAAAATATGGGCCCTTTTTTGTTGCTCTTTATGAGGTCAAGTGTACGCTCTATTTTGTTTCATTTTATTTTTTATGAGGATAAAAATAAGTCCTATTTTATTATTTATGAGGATAGGCCCTGGGCAGGTGCCAGCCCTATCCTTGCCCACAGCCAGCCTGCGCCTTAGGCTGATATCACAAAACTTAAATAATCCACTGAAGTAACTACACAAAATAAAAAATACACTTAGGCAACTTAGTATAAAAATTACGAGATGAAAATAACCCTAAGAACATGATTAAGATGCCCCAAGTGATCCCCTCAACTTTGGCTAACTACACAAAATAAAAAATACACTTAGGCAACTTAGTATAAAAATTACGAGAAGAAAATAACCCTAAGAACATGATTAAGATGGCCCAAGTGATCCACTCAACTTGGGTTATAAAGTAATATGTCATCGAAAAGCACGAACATGAAATTGCAAAGAAATGGGCAGACTAAAATGTTAAGGAAGTGTTAATTAAGCCAAATGACATGACTAATATCTCATAATGACCATCTACTATCTTGAAGGCAATACTATGACCATCAACTGTGTTGAAAGCAATCTGAAAAGCATCCCCTTCTGCCATGATTATTTGATGATAACTAACTTTGGCTACAGGTAATATGTCATCAAAAAGCACGAGCACGAACTTGCAAATAAATGGTCATAATAGATAATTCATTACAGACTGAAAGGTCAAGGGAGTGTTAATTAAGCCAAACGACATAAATAACCCATAATGACCATCAAGTGTCATGAAAGAAGTCTTAAAAGTACCCCCTTCTACCATGCTTATTTGATGTAACTTGAACGTATATCAATCTTCTTAGACACTGAAGCCCTGAAAGCTTTGTCTAACATATCATCTATTATGGGAATATGAAACTGATTTGGAACAATGAGTGCATATAGAAACACCAGCTTACATCCTTCTTACGAACTAATAAAACGAGTGAGCAAAAAGGACTTGGATTGAGTTTGATATTTCCTCCTTCAACGTGTCATAAATTAACCGGTGGTCATAAGCAGTAAGGGCAAGGCTATGTGGGGTCTCAAAAATAGTGGAATATAGAAAGGAACGACAAAAGTGTTTTCTTGAAGGTACACTGATGGCCATTAAGGTGGTTCTCGAAATTGGGTTCCCAGCCCCTTTCGGACATTGGGTTCCCAGCCCCTTTTATCTCCCTAATCATGACCTGTGTGACGACGGTCACCTTCCAAGTGGCATGGCAAGGCTCTCTGACGAACCCTTTTCAGCCTTCTCGAGGGCTCCGCCAAGGCAACCCTCTCTCTCCATACCTGTTTGTCCTTTGCATGGAGCGTTTAGGACACCTTATATCGCACCAGGTGGACATAGGCTCTTGGAGACCGCTCAAAGTTAGTCCGACAGGGCCCCCCCTTTCACACCTCTTTTTTGCTGACGATCTCGTTTTTTTACTGAAGCCACGACTTTGCAGTCCCGTGTCATTGCCCAGACCCTGGACGCATTTTGCCAGGCCTCCGGCCAAAAAGTGAGTACGGTCAAAACCGTATCTTTTTCTCCAAGAATGTGTCCCCTGCTCTTGCGCGTCAAATCAGCCAAGACCTTTCTATTCCTCGGACACAGAATTTGGGGAGATATCTAGGTGTCCCTTTGATTCACGAGCGTTGTTCGCACCGCACGTATCAGCATATCCTCGATAATGCTAGTCGAAAACTTGCTGGTTAGCGGGCAAGGGTTTTGTCCTTAGCAGGCCGAGTTACTCTAACTCAGTATGTAATAGCTGCCCTACCCACTTATACCATGCAAACAGTCCGGTTTCCTCGCCAACTGTGTGATGACTTAGAACGCCTCATGCGTGATTTTATTTGGGGATCCACGGGGGAGACTCGCAAAGTCCACCTTACAAACTGGGCTACTGTTTGTCAACCCAAACAGGCAGGCAAGCTGGGCATTAAACGCATCCGTTCCTCCAACGATGCCTTGCTGGCCAAGCTGGGTTGGGCCATGCTTACCAAACCTCAGACTCTTTGGGTTCAGATTTTTCGTGCCAAGTACAGAGTTGATCTGCACCATCTCCCTCTTACACTAGTTTGGGCCAGGGCGTCGAGTCTCTGGCAAGGTTTATCTGCGACTTGGCCCCTCGTTCGCCAAGGCTTGCAATGGAAACTCGGCAATGGCCGACGAATCCTTTTCTGGACGGATAACTGGGTTAGCGCCTGGGGCCCCCTTCTATCGGTCGCCACCTCCCCAGTCCCTGACCATGACCTCTCTGCTTCTGTAGGCGATTACCGCAATGTGGACGGCACCTGGAAATGGAGCCGGTTCTAGCAATACCTACCTTCTGCCGTTTGCCTGGACATTGCGGCGTTCTCTTCCCATGCTGATAGCATCGCGGAGGATTCCCCTCAATGGAGCCTTAAGGCCAATGGGTGCTTAACAGTAGCCTCGACTTACGCGATTCTCGAAGGTCACTTTGTGGAAGATCGCAACCGCCTCTGGGACCTCATCTGGAAATGGGCTGGCCCCCAACGGATTAGGGCCTTCCTCTGGTTGTTGGC
>JAOQMR010000007.1:9174948-9199643 GCA_027563865.1 Erythroxylum pelleterianum | reverse complement strand
ATGGGTCTTGAAGTGTGATCAAGCCCATTGCCAACATCAAATGAGCCTACAGGGTCGCACACAGAGAGTGATGTGATTTGGGCTTATTCTCTTGTGCCTAATTTATTAGGCATTGAATAAATATATGTGGATATATTTATTGGGCTAGACTGAATTAAGTTGTCGTACTTTTATTATATGAGATATAATATGGGCCGAAACTTATTGGGCTTCAATAATTCCTAATAGGAATAGGGATTAGGTTTTCTCTATAAATAGAGAAACTTATGTCTCATTAGATGAGAGACGAAAACCTAGCCACCTAGACCTAGTTGTTCATTCTTCTTTCGAAAGAAAAATTATACATCGTTCAAAAAGGTTTTAAAACGTGCTAGCACACATTAGCCGCTGCCCAGATCGTTCATCCTCGTGTAGATTACCGATAGAGGACATTCACGAATTGCAGTGTCTACAAATCTAAAAAGAAACAAATACCAATCCGCATCAAGAGGTAATTTCGTATATGGTCCATTCCGCTACATATTGTAAATACCTGGGCCATAGGCAATCCAACACATTTAATGTTCAAAAACTTACTAAAAGGAATTCATCTTAGGCACTTACCAATAGCTAATGGGAATCAATGAGATCCCTAATAATATAACAAGTGGACTTGAAGATCCCAGAAAAATATATAAAATTAAAAAAAATCACTTACTAGAACCTCTAAAGAACTTTATATCAAAAGCATAAATTAATGGGCCTATCGGAGCTATCCACTTAGCTTTAATGGAAACACAAATTTCAAGTGCTACCATAATTCCACAGATAGATGAATTTATAGCTCTAGTAGGTGCCAATTAATAGCAAGAAGATCAAAGACGAGTTGAGATCTATCAGTTGTTAAACCTTAACTATCCTAAAGAAATATCCTCCAACCTTAACCTTAATCCATATATGGATTTCCCATTCAAAGTAGTTAGAAGATCTTATAATAAGAAGAAAAAATCAAGTTCTTTCAGAACCATTAAGTAATGTCTCTCTTAACTTGGAATTTGATATGGTTATATAACCCCAATAAATAATAAACCTTATTTGGATTGCTTCTTCTAAAGAAACCTCTTTTGGTTGTCCTTTTGATGACAATAAAAGCTAGTTGGTTATGGTTCATCAATAGGAATTAGTAGGTGATTTCTAACCATCATTGTAACTATAATGATATAATCATTATAGCTTTTGATCCCAATTTATAAGTGTTGACAAAAAGAAGGTTCCTTACCAGTTAATCCATATTTCACTCAGTCTTTTAGAAAACAACATCTCTACTAAAGTTACTTTTGTTTATGCTCATAACTTGGCTTCACAAAGACTTTCCTTTTAGAAGGACATTATATGTCTTGCAACCTCAATACACTAAACTTTGATTATTATAGGAGATTTCAATAACATCCTTTATCCACATAAATTTGAGGGATATAATGCTCAAACTTCGTAGGTAGATAACTTCAAAAACTATCTCTCTAATGCTAGCTTAGAGAATTTGTGATATATAGGTCATCAATTCACGGTATAATAAATAGGAAAGGAATCTTATACTAAGAAAGAAACTAGATCAAGCATTAATTAATGTAGATTAGAACTCCAGCTTTCCCAATAGCTTCAATAAATTGCTAAGCCTAATGATTTCAAATCATTCCTGAATTGAAGTCATTTTTAAAACTCTTACTTCCACTAGAAGTTTACCTTCTACATTTAATAATTTCTTGGTTAAACATCCATAATTTAATGTAGTAGTCACCAAAGGGATGTCGAGATGGGTTATAGGTTTTTGAGCCCTTTAAATGTATCTGATTGAACTCAAGTTTGCTATATTATTTATTGACATTCTCATAGTATTTGTTATACTTTTTGACTCCTTTTGTTGGATATTGTGCTTAATTTGACCCAAGAGTACTTGTTTTGAATTAATGTGATTTGAGGTTCAAATTGTCATAATTAATTAACAATTGCACTCCTTTAAATTGTAGGACAATTGATATTATAAATTATTACTTTTCATTGCAGGTCTAAAGGGGAGTAGAGCCAACTCGAGAAGAGTATAACCAAAGTGGAACAAAGAGATAGACATCATGAGATGACGCCGCGGCGAATCACTCTGCAGCGCGTCATGAAGAATAACTCGTCGAGGCGCATCCAGAAGAACGCACGTCGCGACGTAACACTAGCATCTCATTGCGGCGGATGAAAGAGAAGACACATCACGATTTGTGCCAATTCCTACATCGCGACGCATCACAAGCAACAGCACGTCGCGACGTCCAACAATTCACCCGCCGCGATGAGCAAGCAAGAGCAATACGTCATGACGTCAAATAATTCACACGTCGCGACGTGCAAACGAATATCTAGACTTTAAATTGAAATTTCACTCACTGTACCGACCCGACCTGATCCATCATATATAAACCTTGCCAAATTAGGTTATGGGGATCGACATTCGACAGAGAAAAAGGAGAAACGAGTGAAGAGAGAACAAAGAAGAAAGAAGAAAGACTCGCGACCTAATCCCCCAGGGTTCCCTTCGGGGTTCCCTGGGGACAAATTTTGCATAGGTTTTCTTTTTCATTTTGACAGTCGACGTCCACCATGGATAGCTCGAAATTGTTGCGAGTTTTGAGGCTTCCGGTTGCTATGCGTGACTTGGCATTTCTCTCCTTATGGAGATATAGTGACGACTGGAGTTTATCGAGCTTCAAAGGGGAGTAGCTTAATCTGTAGTTTAGCTATGATTTATGAATGCCTAAGTCTAGGATTTGTAATTTGTAGTGAAGCTACTTGATTATAGTTAAATGTTGGACATTTAATGTGTTGTTTGGATTAGTAGTTTACATTCTCACGTTTAACTACATTGTTATGAACAGCCGAGTTGGGGTTTATTGCTTTGTAGTTAGATTTGCTTGATTAGAGTTTAATTAAGCGTTAAACAATGTAATGTGTTATAGATTTGTTTATGTAGAACTTTGTGCTTAAATATATGAAGTCTCATATATGTCCAGTTGTGATCTTGTTGATTCTCTTTAATCTGCCTAGTTGTGTTTGATATTGAGTTGACGCTAGATTTCATTTGACCCATTGCATTGGTAAATCCACTACACACACTAAGATTCTTTTAATAAGGTTTTAAGAAATGGAGTTCATTGATTAAAACCCTGGACTTAAAGAATCCTTTAAGGT
Organism: Erythroxylum pelleterianum; assembly: GCA_027563865.1. Taxonomy (NCBI): domain Eukaryota; kingdom Viridiplantae; phylum Streptophyta; class Magnoliopsida; order Malpighiales; family Erythroxylaceae; genus Erythroxylum; species Erythroxylum pelleterianum. Next base: position 9,196,430 of record JAOQMR010000007.1, on the reverse strand, counting down.
TCTGAGGCTCAAGAGCGCTTAATGGGATCTTGAGAAATGGAGTTCATTAATCAAGATCCTGGACTTAAAGAGAGTCCTTTAAGGTTTTTCATTTCAAACTTAGTGATTTCTAATCCATCGCACACACTAAGATGCGCTTAACGGGATCTTAAGCAAAGGAGTTCATTGATCAAGATCTTAGGCTTAGAGGGTCCTTTGAGGTTCTAAGGCTTAAGAGCGCTTAATGGGATCATTGAGAAATGGAGTTCATTAATCAAGATCCTAGTCTTAAAGAGTGTCCTTTAAGGTTTTTCATTTCAAACTTAGTGATTTCTAATCCCATCAAATTAGATTTGAACTATGATAGCCAAAGCTCATTTTCAAGAGGATTTTATCACTTGTTTTTATCTTTTCATTTTCTCTTTTCAAAAACCCAAAAATACTTTTTACATGCATTTTACAATGCATTTCAGTTCATTAATAATTTCAAGATTGAAACCCCCTTTCCTTACTAACTTTTCTTGCACTTTATGACATATAGACTAGCTTAGGTCCATTTCATTAGGTTCCGAATAAGAGAGACGACCCGAGGTTGCAACCTATACTGCAATCTTGGAATTTATTATTTTTGACCGGTTTCCAAGGATCGATTTTAGGATCGAATGAGCCACGATCAGTAAGCCACGATCAGTATCTCCAAACTCAAAGCAATACTAGTGAACTATAAAAAAAATTTAGGATTTGACACTCTTTATATAATTAAAGTAGGCAAGGAAAACTTTAATGCTTAACAAAACAAGTTATTAGCTAAGCTAGGAGACAAATTAATCATTTTGGAAGAAAAAACTACTCTTGATCAATATGTTACAACTCTCAACAATTATAATTCCTTATTGAGTGAAAGATCAAGGATTTGATAGCTAAAGAAAGGAGGCATGAACATTAAATTGTTATATAATTCCATCATCAGTAGTAACAACATTAATATAATCTTCCTTATTAACAACTCCCTTTCAAAGTCAAGACGTCAAAGAGGAGGTCTTTATTTTGGGGGATAACAAAGCCCTAATTCTATATGGTTTCAATGCCTATTTTTTTTCTAAAAGTCTTGAAGTATAATATGGGATTGACTGGCCACTAAAGTTATACTTGAATTCTTCTGCTTAAGTAAGTTCCATAATGAATTCAATAGAACTTTCATTTTCCTTATCCCAGAAACTCAAAATCCTTCGATATTTCATAACTATAGGCTAATCTCTTAGTACAATGTAATATACAAAATCATCTATAAGCTCAAAACCTTTATGTATTCCTTAATTGATTTTTGTCAAAATGCATTCATTCAAAGAAGAAGTATAAGAGATAATATATTGATAGGTTAGGGCCTTTTCAAGAAATACCATAAAATAAAAAGTTCCTCCTTAAAAATAGGTTTTAATAAAGCCTTTGGTTTAGTTGAATGGTGATTTGTATTCAAGGTTTTGAATGCTTTTGGCTTTCCTTTAGTGTTTTTAGGATGAATATATTATTGTGTTACAACTAATAGTGGTAGATTGCATAATATTTTAGTGGGTAGTTTAGTATGTGTTTAGTGTTAAATTGAATGATTAGTGCATGTCTAGGTTAGGATTGTGTTATTTAGTTAGACATTTGTGTTTTGAGTGTTTTATGGGCTAAAGCATCCTATTGAGCTTAAATTTTGTGCATTTGAGTAGTTTTGATGTGTTTATTAGTATTTCAAATCAAATATTGAAGAATAGAGAGAATTTGAAGAAGACCTAGAGCAAGTTCTAGGGCCACAATCATGACAGAAGCTGGAGGGTCTGCCATGATTGTGATAGAGAGCAAAAATCTTGGGCCACGATCATGGTCTATAAGATAAACAACACGGATAACCTCCCGAATGCAACTTATCGAGGGGAATTTGGGACTTTTTAGACCCAGGAAAACCTTAGGGTTTACCTAAAATGGAAAATAAAGATAGAGAAAAAACCTTAGGGAGAGCTCCAACTTCTGCCACTTTAAGAAACATCCAAGGAGAGAGGAAGAAGAAGAGAGAAGGAGGACAAAGGAAGAAGGAGAAGAAGGGTGCAGTGTTGCTATCTTCCCAATCTATTCATACCCTTCCAAGTGACATTTCGTTTCATCTTTATTGTTATTTCTTTTGAATGTATAAGATGGATTTGATAGTGATAGATTTGGGTTTGATAATGATGTTCTAAACTTCTTTAAGGAATTGTTCTTGAATCAATATTAATGTGATTTCTTTTGATGTTAATACATTGGGTGCTATGATTATTTGTTGTATTTACATGCTTTGGTGATAAATTGAGAGAGTGAATTGATTGAAAAATGATTAAATTGGGTAATGAGAGTTAAACAATCCAACAGATCATGCAAATAATCAAATCAGGAATTTAGACGAAGAGAGATCTCCTATGAGGGCCCGGTAGTCTATTAGAAGGCTTAATATCTGATTGGAATTGTGGATTTTTTATTAATTAAGAGATTTAAAATTCCATAATTCAATTAGGAGTTATGATTTAGGGTTTAATGATTATAACTTAAGAGAGAGTAATCCACCCTTCGAAAGTCTAGGACCAATACCGTATTAACTCAAAAGTAATCACGTTAGATTTGATGATAGGATAAATCCCCCTTTTCACATTCAGCTAATCTTCCTTGTGTGATTTCCATTGTTAATTTTGTGGTGCTCAATTTGATTCTTTGTGTGTTAATTTTACATTTTCATTCTAATCAATCATCTTTACGTATTTACTTTTTTGCACAGTTGTATTTTCATTTTAATAATTCTTTAGGCCTTAGATAACTTAAAATTATATTAGTTTAACAACTCCTTGAGAGATTGACACCTCACATACTACACCTACAACCTGTGTGCTTGCAGTATATTAAGGTTTCCTCAACAATTTTTTGGCGTTGTTGCTGGGGAGTTAGTAAGATTAGTTTAGTTGTTATAGTCTAAGGCATTCTCATCACTCTTGTGACCGTGCATTTACATGAACATAAGAGTCACTCGAAGTTCAGGTCAGATTGTTAAAACCCTAACACTTGACATCACTCGCTTAGAACGAGCCATTCGAAGAGCCAAATGCTAAGAAGAAGAAATTGAAGAACCGATGGCTGAGGAATTTCATCAAGAGTTTCAGCAAGGAGGAACCTAAGGGTACCAACCTTGGACCCTCATAGATTTCATGACATTGGGATTTAATGCAACCAATCAAGGTGTTGTTAGACCTCTTGTTTAAACACCTTTATTCGAAATTAAGCCAGTCCTACTGAATATGTTGCAAACAAATGTGCAATTTTACGGACTGACCAATGAGGATGCCAATGCACATATAGTGAACTTCCTCGAAATATGTTATACCTTCTAATATCATGGGATGTCAGAAGATGCTGTTAGGATGAGGCTTTTCCCCTTTATGTTAATGGATAAAGCCAAAGCTTGGTATCACTCTTTTAGTCCCTTAAATGTCACAATGTGGGAGCAATTGGAACATGCATTCCTAGATAAGTATTTTCCCTTCAATAAACTAAGAAGATGATATAAGAAATCACAAACTTCCAACAGAGTGATGGGGAATCACTTTACGAGGTATGGGAGAGATATAAGGATTTGCAAAGGAGGTGTTCACACCATAACCTACCAAAAGAATTTCTTTTGCAAACTTTCTATAGTGGAGTCCCACAAGAGGTGTAACGCCCCAACTTAGGGGTTAGAATAGTAAAGGAAGTTAGTATGAATTTCGTTTGTTATTTCTTATTAATTATGTGTTTCTGACAGTATGATGTGATGTATTGTAAGCACTGTTTGAAATGGTGTGTGTGAACTATTCTGATTTGATTGTATTGTCTTGGGTGGCATCCACATATCCTCCCAGGGGGTATTTGGGTGTTACAAGAGGTACTATAGATGCAACATCAAGTGGATCGCTTATGAGAATACTATTGACAAAGCAGAGGAGTTGCTTGAAGAAATGTCTAGTAATAGCTGTTTGTGGACGAATGATAGGAGTAGACAACCCACAACCCTCTGTGAGTAAAAAGGAGCTTTAACTGTTGACCCAATTATAGAAATGCAAGCTAAGATCGACAACTTGATTCGACAACTGAACAACATGAAAGCTTCTTCTTTAGCCCCTATTAAGGTCATTCAATAAAGATGTGAGCTATGCGACTAGGATAATCATTATACCATCGATTCCTTCCTGATTCAAAGTAATGAAACTGAGTAAATTAAGTATATGGCACAGTTTGGTCATGGTGGAGTGAAAAACCCTATTCTAACACGTACAATCCTGGTTGGAAGAATCACCCAAACTTTTCATGGTCAAATAATGTTAGAGGTCAATTTCGACCTCAAGGGCATCCTGGTTTTCAACGGGAGAAAGCAAATTCCACAGAAGCTAAATTGGATAAAATCTTAGAGAAGGTTGGAAGCTTAAATGATGCTCAAAAGAGTTTGGAAGATAAATTTGAACAAGTAATAAAGAATCATGCTTCATCTATCCACAATATAGAGGTTCAATTGAGTTAAATGTTAAATGTTTTGTCTGTACAAAGTGCAGGAAGTCTCCTAAGCAGTTCTGCCACAACATCGAGGGAGCAACTAAAAGCTATCACACTTCAAAGTGGGAAGGAACTTGAACAACCCATAAAGGCAAAAGTTGCAAATACTCCTCCTGTTGAGAAAGACCAAAAAAAAGAGAAAGATGTGGACATGAGTGAATACCCTCCTTATACTGCTCCTCCATCATATCCTCCATCATATCCTCCCAAAGTTCCATAACCTCAACAACTACAGAAGCCTAAATTGGATGCACAATTTATGAAATTCGTGGATAAATTAAAGAAGTTGTAGATAAATCTTTCATTCGTAGAGGCTTTGGAACACTTGCCCAAATATGTAAGTTTTTAAAAGACATATTATCGAAGAAGCGTATTTGGAAAGATAACCAATAGTAGCTTTAACCGACACCTACAATTTAATAGTAACTAGCCAGATGCCATCGAAATTGAAAGATCTAGGGAGTTTTCACGATACCCAATGTATTTGGTGAATTTGAATTCATAAGGTGTCTTTGCGATTTAGGGGCAAGTATCAATCTTATGCCCTCATCGATCTTCCAAACATTAAGGCTCGGCGAGGTCAAGCCAATGTTAATGCTAATTCAATTAGCTGATCAATCTATTAAAAGACCGTTTGGAGTGGTGGAAGATTTTTTAATGCAAGTGGACAAGTTCAATGTTCCTGTGGACTTTGTGGTTCTGGACAGGAGGATAAGAATTGTCCACTGATTCTTGGGTGACCTTTCATGAACATAGGAAAAGCATTAATCGATGTTTATGAAGGAAAACTAACACTTTAGATTGGTGAAGATTAAGTGGAATTTAATATGAACAAGGCTTTAAAGAATCAGAAGGAAAGCAGCGCATGTGTGAAAATTGACATTATGCATAAAAGTATGCAAGAATAACTAGAGAATTGCATTGTAGAGGTGAAATCAATAGAAGTGGAGATAGACTATGCAGTAGAAAGGAGAACAAGGATGAGTCTGAAGGAGCTGATGAGATGGAGGAGTCGGATGTTCAAACTCATCAAGACATATTAGTCCGAACCAAAGCACCAATACCACCCTCCAAAGAGAAACCACCCTTTTTATAGCTTAAACCTTTGCCTACACATCTCAGATATACATTCCTATGTGAAGGTCAAACTTTACCTATAATCATTTCTAACCAACTGGATGAGAAACCAGAGAGTAGGGTGGTAGTTATTGTTAAGAAGCAGATAAAAGCCATAAGATGGCAAATATTCGATATTTGAGGTATAAGCCCAAATGTTAGTATGCACTAAATAAATCTCGAAGAAGGATGTAGGACGGTGCAGGAACGTCAACGTAGGTGAACCCCAATATGAAAGAAGTGGTCAAGAAAGAAGTAGTAAAACTCATATATGCAGGGATAATCTATCCCATATCTGAAAGTGAATGGGTCAGCTGGGTATAGTGTGTACCAAAGAAAGGTGGAATGAATGTAATAGAGAGTGAAAATTGAGAATTAATTTTAAGAAGAATAGTCACGAGGTGGAGAGTGTGCGTAGACTATTGCAAGCTCAATAAGGTGAATAAAAAGGGTCATTTTCCTCTCCCATTCATATATCAAATGATAGACAAAGTGGTTGGTCACTCATTCTACCGCTTCTTGGATGGTTACTTGGGATACAATTAGATATTCATATACCCCAAGGATCAAGAAAATACCACTTTCATAAGTCCTTATGATACCTTTGCATATAGACAGATTCCTTTCGAATAATGCAATGCCCCAACTATATTTCCATTATGTATGATGTCTGTCTTCGCAGGTATGATTGAGGACATAATGGAAGTTTTCATGGATGATTTTTCAGTTTTTAGAGACTGTTTCGAGATGTGTCTAACCAATTCAGACAGGGTACTCCAAAGATGTGAAGAATCACATTTAGTGTTGAATTGGAAAAAGTATCACTTTATGGTGCAAGAGGGGGTAGTGCTCGGGTATAAGATTTTGCACCAAAGATATGAAGTGGACAAAGCAAAAACATAAGTTATAGAGAAAATCTAATTAACTCCAAGGGTGTGTGAGGATTCTTAGACCATGCTGGGTTCTACCGTCTTTTTATTAGAGATTTCTCGCAAATTGCAAGAGCCTTGACAAATTTGTTAGTCAAGGATGTGCCTTTCCTTTATAATGAAAATTGTTTATCCACATTTAATCAATTAAAGGAGGCAATAACATCAACCCCAATCTTAACGCCACCTTATTGGACACTCTAGTTTAAGGTCACGTGCAATGTAAGCGACCAGGTTATAGGTTGCGTATTGGGTCGAAGGAGAGATAAAAGGTTGCATATTGGGTCAAAGGAGAGACAAAAGGTTACATGTAATAGACTATGCAAGCAAGACCCTTATAAGACCTTAACTTGATTACACCACCACAGAAAAGGAATTACTTGCTGCAATGTATGCATGTGACAAGTTTTGGTTGAAGTGAATCACAAGTTAATTAAGACTTAACAAATGATATACAAATGCACAAGAAGGGGGGGGGTTGAATTATGTATTCTTTTTGCTAATCCCCTTTTGAAAATTCTTTTATGAAAACAGTAAGATAAAATTTTCAAAGTTAAGAGAGAGTTGAGAGTTGTGAGAGTGTTGACACAGCCGATTTATACTGGTTCACCCCAAACCGTGGGCTACGTCCAGTCCTCATAAATCTTTTTGAGATTTCACTATCTTTCACAACGTTACAAGTATTCTTTGATACCAAGCCTCTTCAGGTCTATTTACAACAAGTATTCTTTTATTCTTAGCCTCTTCAGGCTATCTGCTTTTCTTTCAACTAAAATTTTTTTTAAGCTACTGTTACAGAAGATAATTGCCCTAGTTTTTTACACAATGAGATTTCTTAAAATCACTAACTTCTGTAGTCTTTGACTCCGACTCGTATTTATAACCTTCGTCTTCAACCAGTTCTTGATAACTTCTTCTTGATCTTTGAAGAATCAGTTATTTAGTTAAGTTTTGTAACTAACTCAAGCTGATTAGAAAACCATCGTGGCATTGGTTCTTCTGTCTGATCATCTTCGGTATGATTTTTTAGATTTCACCTTCCGTCTGCTTTTGGTTTGCGCCTTCCGTCTGCTTTTAGTTTGCGTTTGTCTTTTGTTTTTGCGCTTCCGTCTGTCTTTTTATCTTCCGTCTTACTTTATATTTGCGCCTTGCATCTCACTTTCCATCGTCTAATTTTTGCTTGTGCTTCCTTCTGTCTTTTGATCGTCTGACTATTGCTTTGCGCTTCCGTCTAATTTTTATTTGTTCCTTCCATCTCATATGCTTCTGCTTCCTTCTTACTTTCTTCTTTCATTATTATTTGTTCTTCATCAAAATCATAATCATTTTCGTAAAGTCATTTTGACTTGACAATCTCCCCCTTTTTGATGATAACAAATATTGGTAATAAAGTATTGCAGAATTATGTACAAATTATATACACTGGTACACTGGAAACAAAATACTTCTTTCTTCTTTCTTTCTCCCCCTATCAAAGAATTCCTTCTTCTTTTTCTTTTCTCCTCCTATTTATTATTGATCAAAAATGAATTATGATCGTAGATGCTTCAAGATTTCTGACATCATTTCCTTCTTTTCCTTCACTTCTGTGCCGAGTGACTTGAGATCTTGCCGTATATGAACAATTTCCTTTCTTACGTTACTTTATGAAGTAGATTAACTATCATGCTTCTGCTGTTCTTCTTCATAGGCAATAGTGGTGTTGTACGCATCTGAAGATAGAACAAGTTCTTCACTTACAACAAAGGTAGGAGGTTGAACAACTAGGTTCGGTTCTGGGAGACTTAGATCATCAGGGGTAGGTAGTCGTGGGACTTGTCTTCCAAGCAGGTGTAGTATACTTCCAATTGAAGATATAGGACATAGTGGCCTAATGCGCATAATCAGCTGCACAAGGGTCTCGATTAAGTAACTGATATCTCCAATCCTAACACGTCTGCGCTTCCCTTTTGTAAGTTTTCCAACTACCAGACAAGGTTCCCTTCTTCAATCAGTCTTGAAGTCTGTTGAGATTGTAGTCTCTTCTTCTCAAACTCCAATTTCCTTCTGATCTCAGTCTTTTTAGCTAATTGAGTTGAATCTTCTTTTAGGATTGAGACTAAAGATCTTGTAGCCTGAGGTGCTCTAGTCTCAGAGTCTTCTCCATGGTTCAGCTCTTTGGATTTCTTCTCCTCTTGCTGACGCAAGGTTCAAACTCTGGGTTACCTTTTTTCTTGTTTTGGTATATCCGCTAGAAGTGTCTCCCCCTTTCTCTTCAAGGATATCTTCTCTATATACCGCATATGGCTTCTTTCTCTGTGAGAAATCATTTTATGATTTATCAATTCATCTGAAGATTTCATTCCTTCAATCATGAGCATTTTCTCGCTGGATTGAGATTTTAATATTCTTGTGGGAGTTCCCTTCTTGGCACGCTCCCCCTCAATTCTTGTTATTTTCTTAGAATCTCCTCCTTCTTTGTCCAGATTCTTCAGACCCATTTTGCCAATTGTCACAAAATTGATAGTGCTTTTGACATTCATCTTCATTCTGATTCCTCTGTCCAGAAGAACTCCAGAATCTCTGAATATCCTCGTCAACAACATTCCATATGGGTGACTATTCAATTCCTTCTTCGTCCTGACCATATAGTGGAAAATAAGAAATGGTAAATCAACAGGTTATCGATTAAGTAGATGGAATAGGCACTGTTCATCTAAGGTTGTCACCAGATGCCTTGATCCTGTTCTTGGTAGAATACAGCGGAAAAGAATTGAGTGTAAGAGTCTCACCTTTGGCACAAGACTGGATGCCTTCTTCTCCTTAGGATCGTTGTTTCCATACAACTGTCGATTAATTTCATTTTCCTTCATGCTAGCCTGCATCATCCATCTTGCTTTGCTTGTGAGCTTTTCTCCAGTAGATGGACACTCAGTGACCTTCTCGATCAGCTTTATTGTGACTATAATAGACAGTCTATCTACTATTGATACAAATATTATTGTCTACCATCGTCATATTCTTCCAAAAATCATAAACATCATTCTGATATACGGCCTCTTAAACTTGAAAGAATTTTCTCCACCCGGCTGCAATAATCTCTGGTTCAATGTCCATGTTGTCCTTCCTCAAAGACTCAAAATCAACAAGTCTTTCGTAAATCATTGCTTGCTCCATTTGCTTCTCTGATTGGTAAAGAATTGAATGCACAGATTTCTTCTACAAAGATAGGGTCAGTTACTGAGGTTGAAAGAATTGAGAAATGAAGAGCTTTTGTTGAGGATTCTTCAAAGGTCGATATCAAGGCAAATCAAGAGTGTTTTAGAATAGGTGATGTTCTCAAGACTGAGAATTTTTCCCTCCAAAACTTTCTTGTGACAGAAATTACCAGCTATAACTCACTGTTACTGTCGCCGTTAACTCTTACGACCTTTTAACTGGTTTGTGACGTGTCAAACGGTTGGTCACATAACATAACCATGTTGAGATTCGGTCTAATTTCCTTAAACCGTTCTTCACTCAATGGCCTAGTGAAGATGTCCTCCCATTGATAATTTGTCTCAACAAACTGAAGACTTACGATCCTCCTCTAGACGTAGTCTCGTAGAAAATAGTGTCTGACTTCGATATGTTTGACTCTTGAATGTTGAATTGGGTTCTTCGACAAGTTGATTGCACTTGTATTGTCACAAAAAATCGAGATCTCCTCCTCTCGTACTGAGTAATCTTCTAGTTGGTACTTGATCCATAATGTTTGTGAACAACAGCTTGCGGCAGACATATACTCAGCTTCAGCAATTGATAGAGCGATTAAGCCTTGTCTTTTGCTTGACCAGGAAACTAGATTTGGTCCAAGGAAGTGACATCCTCCACTCGTACTCTTCCTATCAATCCTATCTCCGGCATAGTCTGCATCACAGTATCCAATCAACCTGAAATCTTTACCTTTCTCAGACATTAAGCAAAGATTAGTGGTACCTGCAAGATATCCCATAATTCTTTTAACACAATATAATGAGACTCTCTAGGATCGGCCTGAAACCTTGCACACAAACAAACACTAAACAAAATGTCAGGTCTGCTTGCTGTAAGATAAAGTAAGGAACCAATCATCCCTCTATACAGGGTTTGATCCACCTTCTTGCCAGTTTCGTCCTTAGACAAAAGGTTTGAAGGATGCATCAGAGTAGTCATAGGTTTTACCTTTTTCATATCAAATTTAGACAACGGTTCTTTAATATACTTCTGTTGATGGATAAAAATCTTTTCTTCAGTTTGCTTAACTTACAACCTAAGAAATAATTTTAACTCACCCATCATACTCATCTCAAACTCATTTTTCATCAAATTCTCAAAACTTGTACATAAACTTTTTGTAGTAGCACCAAAAAATAATGTCATCAACATAAATCTGAATTATGATAAAGTCGTTCTTACTATTCTTTCTAAATAGTGTCTTATCTACCTGACCTCTACTGAAACCACTCTTAACAAGAAATGAACTTAGATGATCATACTAAGCTTTAGGAGCTTCTTTCAAGCCACACAAAGCCTTATGAAGTCTATAGACATGATCCGGATACTTAACATCCTCAAAACCCGGAGGTTGCTTCACATAAACTTCTTCGTCTATAAAGCCATTCAGAAATGCACTTTTCACATCCATTTGAAAAAGCTTTATATTATGGCAAACAACATATGCAAGTAAAATTTTAATAGCTTTTAGTCTTGCTACAGGAGTATACGCCTCATTATAGTCTATTCCTTCTTGCTGATTATAGCCTTATGCTACTAATCTTGCTTTGTTTTGATTGACTCTTCCTGATTCATATAGCTCATTCTTGAATACCCATCTAGTTCCTATGATGGATTTCTTCAAGGGTTTGGGAACTAAGGACCAAACTTTATTCCTAAATAATTTGGTTCAGCTCCTCTTGCATAGCTAAAATCCATACTTCATCTTGAAGAGCTTCGTCAATCTTCTTAGGTTCTACTTCATAAACAAATGCTACATTGACTTCTCTTCTGAATTTGGACCTTATTCGTACTCCTTCTGAGGTCTCTCATATGATAAACTCTTCTAGATGAGAACTCTTATATCTCCAATCTCTTTTCAACTTAAGAATCTCAGGAATATCTTCAACTTTGTCTACCTGAGTATCTGACGGTGGAGCTTCTTCAATATCAACTAGAGGTATTGAAGGAGTTTCATTATCCGTATCATCTCTCTTACTTGGTTGAGAACTATCATCAAACTTGACATGGATGGTCTCCTCAACAGTCTTAGAGGTAAGGTTGTAAACCCTAAAAGCTTTCGATGATAGAGAATAGCTTAGAAAGATTCCTGAATAGGTCATGGAATCGAATTTATCCAGAACTTCCTTTGTATTCAATATAGAGCACTTGTAACCAAATGGATGGAGTAGGATATGTTAGGTTTCCTTCCATTCCATAACTCATGTGGATTTTTCTTCAACAATGGTCGTAGAAGTATTCTATTCTGAATATAGCAAGTTGTATTCACAGCTTCTGCCCATAAATACTTAGGAAGATCCATCTCGCATAACATAGTCCTTGCTATCTCTTGAATTTTCCTATTTTTCCTTTCAACAACTCCATTCTGTTGTGGAGTTCTAGGAGAAGAGAAATTGTGGAAAATTCCATTCTCCTCACAGAATATTCTAAACTTCTCATTTTCAAACTCACCACCATGATCACTCTTGATACTAGCTATAGATATTCCTTTTTCATTCTGTAACTTTTTGGAAAGGATTCTAAAACACTTAAATGACTCGTCTTTATGTGATTAGAATAATATCCAACAAAATCTAGTAAAGTCATCAACAATAACAAGATCATACTTCTTTCCGTTAAGACTTAATGTCCTAGTTGGACCAAATAAATCCATATGTAGCAATTCTAGAGGTCTAGATGATGTTACTACATTTTTAGAAGAAAATGTTGTTTTAACTTGTTTTTCTTTATGACAGCTTTCACAAAAGAAATCCTTGTTAAAACTTATTTTTGGTAAACCTCTTACCAAATCATGCTTAAGTAACTTTGAAATATGTTTAAAGCTAACATCACCTAGTTTTTTATGCCAGATCATTTTTTCTTCTTGATTTGATATAAAACACGAAATATTTTGATTTTGAAAATCTTCTAAATTGATTTTGTAAAGATTATTTCTTCTTTTGGCAGAAAAGAATATAAATGCATCCTTGTTTCTGACTTCACAAGAATTTTGATTGAATGATACTTCAAAACCAGAATCACATAATTGACTGACACTAATCAAGTTGTGTTTCAAACCATCAACTAGCAGCACATTGTCAATACATGCAAAAGAATCTGTACCGATTCCAATTTTCTTGCTCTGCTGGTTGTCTCCAAAAGTTACAAATCCTCCCTTCTTATACTAAAGATCTAGGAACATAGACCTTCTTCCGGTTATGTGTCGCGAGCATCCACTGTCCAAATACTAATGGTGCTTGCTTCCTCTTCTAAGGAAGGATATCTACAGGAGATATTATTTGCATTTTAGGTACCCAAATTTTCTTGGGTCCTTTACGGTTAGTTCTAACTTATGGCATAGTATAATGATGCACTTGATGAGTTTTTTTACGAAAATATGATTGATGAAACTTCTTTTTATAAAAAACTGATTTCTTTTTCTGCTGAATATAATTCTTAGTGAACCCTAATCTAGTTTTATCATTAGGGTGTCTACACTTCCCTAACATGTAGTTCATTTTCTTTATACTCTCGGTAAAAGTTGCTAGATTAGCTGAAAGGCTGTTAATTCTTAACTTTAGCTGATTGATCTCTTCGGATCTATCTACAACTTTCTTTTTCTGAATCTCATCCACTTGTTTCTTTAAGTAGACGCTCTCTCTTTCTAATTCTTGTATATTTTTCATACTTTCTACGTACTTTCTCTTTAAAATTTTGTACTGTTTTAGAATTGCATGAGAATCTTCTAGTAGTTCTGAGTATGCATCTTGTAAATCATTAAATTTTGAAGTTACCTCCTCATCACTTTCTTCTTCAGCTACTAGGCATATATTAGCTTGTTTCGATGTCTCTGAGTCAGTATCTGATTTGGATGAATTTAGATCTTCCCAGGTTGCCATCATGCTTTTCTTGCCTTCTCTACTCTTTTTGGGCTTTCTTTTCAGTAATGGACATTCTGACTTGTAATGTCCCAGCTTGTTACACTCATAGCATATGACGGATGTCTTCTCGATCTTTCTATCATCTTTGCTATTCTTCTTGAAGGATGGGTTTCCTTTCGCCTTTTTCTTTCACATACGTCTGATCTTTCTTGAGATGAAAGATAACTCATCATCTTCATCGCTCGAACCCTAATCTGATTCACTGGAATCGTCATTCTTGGATTCTTCAATCTTCAGTGCTTTTGATGATGAATTCCTCTTCCTTTGACTCTTATGATTCTTTTGTCCGGCCTTCAATGCTATCGATTATCCCTTCTGAGCTTGTCTTTAGCATTGAGCTCAACTTCATATATCTTCAAAGATCCAAGCAACTCATCAAGCTTTAGCACGCTTAAATCCTTGGCTTCTTGTACAGCTGTAACTTTCGGTCTCCATCTCTTTGGTCGACTTCTTAAGATCTTACGAACATGATCTTGATTATCGTAAGTTCTTTTGAGAGCTTTAAGTCCATTGACAATTGTTTAAAATCTTCCAAAAATTTGATCAACAGATTCTTCATCTTTCATTTTAAACAGCTCGTACTGATGTACAAAAATGCTTATCTTGGACTCCTTGACTTGATTTGTACCTTTGTGTGCGATGGATAACGTATCCCACATCTTCTTCGCAGTATCGCATCCGTGGACTTTATTGTACTCACTTCTGCTTAAGGCATAACTCAAAAAGAACTTCGCCTTTGAGTTTAGTTGAAATCTCTCCTTTTGATCAACAGAACATCTGATTCGTAAAATAGGATTTCCTTCTTCATCTACCGGTGTGTACAGTCCATTTTCAATTATGTCCCAGAGGTTAATATGAGTAGACTCGATAAAAAGCCGCATTCTATCTTTCCAGTAGTGATAGTCCTCTTCATTAAACGCAGGAGGTCTAGTGACTGAGGCACCTTCAGCTATGTATATGTGTGACTCCGCCATGAATCTTTATCCACACTTTTTTACAGTGATCCTTGGACACCAAGCTCTGATACCAATTGAAGTGAATCACACGTTAATTAAGACTTAACAAACGATATATAAATGCACAAGAAGGGGGGTTGAATTGTGTATTCTTTTTGCTAATTCCCTTTTGAAAATTCTCGTATGAAAACAGTAAGATAAAAATTTCAAAGTTAAGAGAGAGTTGAGAGTTGTGAGAGTGTTGACACAGCCGATTTATACTGGTTCACCCCAAATCGTGGGCTACGTCCAGTCCTTAGAAATCTTTCTGAGACTTCACTATCTTTCACAACGTTACAAGTATTCTTTGATACCGAGCCTCTTCAGGTCTCTTTACAACAAGTATTCTTTTACTCTTAGCCTCTTCAGGCTATCTGCTTTCTTTCTACTAAAAGAATTTTTTAAGCTACTGTTACAGAAGATAATTACTCTAGTATTTTGCACAATAAGATTTCTTAAAATCACTAGCTTATGCAGTCTTCGACTCCGACTCATATTTATAGCTTTCATCTTCAACCGCTTCTTAATAACTTCTTCTTGATCTTCAAGATAACTTCTTCTTGATCTTTGAAGAATCAGTTATTCAGTTGAGTTCTATAACTAACTCAAGCTGATTAGAAAACCATCGTGGTATCGGCTCTTCAGTCTGATCATCTTCCATCTGATTTTTTAGATTTCTCCTTCCGTCTGCTTTTGGTTTGCGTCTTCCGTTTACTTTTGGTTTGTGCCTTCTGTCTGCTTTTGGTTTGCGTCTGTCTTTTGGTTTCGCACTTTCGTCTGTCTTTTTATCTTCCATCTTACTTTCTATTTGAGCCTTACATCTCACTTTCCATCGTCTGATTTTTGCTTGTGCTTCCTTCTGTCTTTTTATCGTCTGACTATTGCTTTGCGCTTCTGTCTAACTTTTATTTGTTCCGTCTCATATGCTTCTGCTTCTGTCTTACTTTCTTCTTTCATTATTATTTGTTCTTCATCAAATCATTTTCGTAAAGTCATTTTGACTTAACATTGGTTGTACCTTTTGGGGTCTAAAGTGATCGTATTCACTGACCACATTGCTTTAAAATATCTTTTTTTTTAGGATGCAAAATTGAGACTTATTCAATGGGTGCTACTATTGCAAGAGTTTGGTATAGAAATATGAGATAAGAAAGGAGTGGAGAATGTGGTTGAAAACCATTTATCACGTCTGGAACGAGGAAATTTGAGCAAAGTGATGATATTAATGAGAACTTCCTTAATAAAACCCTAATGTTACTTAACAACCTGGAGATACCATGGTTTGCTGATATCACAAATTATGTTGTCGGTGGTAAGCTTCCCTGATCTATCATAGCAATAACAAAAATGGTTCTTGCATGAATGCACCAGATATCTATAAGATGGACCAATCTTGTATCAAACATTTGTTAATGGTTTAGTATGACGATGTATTCCAGATGAAGAAATGTTGGATATATTAACACAGTGTCTTGAAACTCAATACGCTGGCCACTATGGAGCAAACAAAATGGCAGCTCAAGTACTCGAGTGTGAATTTTTATTCTCCACATTTGTTTAAGGACACTCAAGCTATTGTTACACAGTGTGATCACTATTAACAAGTAGGCAACATCTCTAAAAGAGATTAGATGCCTTTATCTAACATTTTAGAAGTTAAAGTCTTCGATGTATGGAGCATCGACTTTATGGGGCCTTTTCCATCTTCCATGAGGAATAAGTACATTCTAGTGGGGGTGGATTATGTATCTCGTTGGGCCAAAGCCATGACATCTCCAGCTAATGATGGGAAAGTTGTCCAGAAGTTTATCAAAATGTTATTTAACTGGTTTGGGGTGCCAATAACTATAATAAATTATAGAGGAGCACATTTCCACAACATATCTTTTGATGCCCTCCTAAAAGGCTACAGAGTCAACGATCGAGTTGCTACTCCTTATCACCTATAAATGAGTGGACAAGTGGAAGTCATTAACTAAGATCGGAAATGAATTTTAGAAAAGATGTTGAATAACTCTAGGAAGGATTGGGCATTAAGGTTAGATGATGCTTTATGGGCTTATAAGACAATGTTCAAAACACCTATCGGAATGACTTCCTTCGGGCTTGTATATGGTAAGGCTTGTCATTTGCCTATGGAGCTAAAGCATTGAGCATATTGGGAGATAAGAGCTTTAAACCTTGATTGGAAGCAAGTGGGTGAAAAACGACAACTGCAACTAAATGAACTTGAAGAGTTTCATTCTAATGCATACGAAAATGCTAAACTTTAAAAGAAGAAGGTGAAGAGATGGCACAAATCTCATAGTAAGCATAAGGAATTCAAGGTAGGAGATGCAGTTTTGCTATACAGTTCGAGGATGAGACTGTTTCTAGGAAAGCTAAAATTGCCATGGAGTGGACCTTTTATAACCTAAGTTTTTAATTATGGAGCCCTAAAATTGAAAAATGTAAACAAAAAAACCTTTAAAGTGAATGGGCATTACTATAAATTGTATCTTGGTGGAGTGATTCTGAAGGAAAAAGAAGTCATCTCTTTGCTTCAAAAAAATTGAACATGCTTCCAAGGACACAAGGTTAATCTAATCACCATAACTTAACATGTTTTATAGTTAGATTTAAATTGTTGCACAGTTATATTTGTTTTAAATTTCTTAAATAAGTCTTAACGATTTGGAGTAGGTTAGCTTACTAATTCTCTTGGCTAGGTTGGCTTACTAATTCTCTTACTCTTTGTTATTCAATTATAGGATAAGAAAGTAATCTTGGTGTCAAGTTAAGATTCCACCTCCAACACCATCACTGCCTTAATCACCATGACAGGTTCTATACTCTAACCCGTGTCTTTTATTTTATTGTTATTTTTAATTGTTCTCATGTTTCTCTTGTTTCGTTAATTCTTATTCTCACTTTATGTATTACTTGTTCTTCTCACAGCAAGGACAATGTGTTGTCCAAGTGTAGGGAGGGTTATGTACATTATATGTTTTTATTTGAATGTGAATTTTGCATACTGTATATTATTTTGTTTAGGATTGCATGATGTGATTTATATGAATGTGTCAATGACTAGGACTTAACGGAATTCATTTAGCTTTGAACATAATCTTTTAGTTTGCGAAGATTTATTAGCTTGTGAAATTAGTGTTCAAGGTTGTTTTGATTAATATGCACATTAATTAGGATATGATGTTGGTTTGTTCACTCTAGAAATTTACCACATTCATTTATAATTTTAGGTCAATCAAATTATGTTAATGTATAATTATGTATTGGCATAAGTCATAGTCCAAGCAAATATTTACTTTCTTACCACTACCAGGTCATATGCTGTAACTCGGAAATTTTAGGATAGGAAATATTATAAAACATAACCTTAGTTAATCAAATTGGTACTGTTCTTTCATAATGAACTATATTTTTTTAATTATAGTATGCAAAATTTTTGGATAGTTAACAATAGGTATGCATTTTGTATTACCTAAACCTATTTTATAAAGGAGCAATTATGACTAGTTAATTGATAGGGAAAGTATGAAAAATATCAATGTTTCAAATCATAAAGGAAATTTTCCCTTATGAATTTACGACTCATTAGTTATAAACAAGTAACTGTTATGAGTGATTTTGGTTAACATACTAGTTGTTTCCTTTTTCTTCTATCTATAATAACTTACTCTTTAACTAGTATCATCATGTTTAATTTAGGTAGCATTTTAAAGACCACTACAATTATACTAGAACCTTGGATATGCATGCTCTTATTGATTTATTTAAACCATGGAAATTTTTATATGAACTTGTTTCCATTTACTGAGACATATTATCATTCAAATTTGATATATAAAATTTAGTGCATAAGCCCTTTGGAGTTTTCAGACTAAAAACATTTCTATATATTAGTTATGGTTGTATTTTTCAATGTTAGTTAACTACAAGGTAAAATGTGCAACCCTATTTTTTATTTTTCCATTACTTGTTTTTTCCTATATTCATTTATGTTTTTCTAGACCTCAAAGCTAATAACATTTTTTCTATTCAAGTGCTTATATATCATGTCATAAATTCTTTCTATATTCTATTAATTATGTCAACAATTTACACTACTGATATGTGCTGAATTGATTATAAATTTATTCCAAGCACTTAGTGATTATTGTTAAGAAAATACTTAAGATACTCACTTTGATTCATATATGGTTTTAGGCATAATTTAGAAGCGAAAAAGCTAAAGTGAGTTGAAAGCACTATATTTGGGCCGTTTTCTGAAGATTCATATCCTCTTATCTTCATGAAACAAGAATGAGGAAGATTAGAGAAAATAAAGACAAGAAGAAGACAAGAAAATGAAAACACAAAGAAGAAGATTACTGTTGGGACCCGATCTCGAGACCCGGATCCCAATCGAAAAACGAAAACGGAAAATCGAAAACCAAAGTTCTGAATCGAATGCAAATCAAAAGTCGCGAATAGGAAAACGAATAATAAAGCGGGGACAAGTGCTCACAATCTGACATCCCGGAGAAACACAAGTATCGAAAACTTATCGCGTTGGATAACCTAAGACGAACCATCCAAATCCGAAATCCGGTACATTTTTTTTCATCTTATACATCATCGTACTTCCGTTCTCATATTAATCAAAACCATATCGTTAGGAAACTAATTCTCATGCAAAATTCAATTCTTAATTATTTTCTTAAACCTTCATATAAATCCTCAAACTCATTTTTAAACCCATTTTACCGAAATTTCGGCAGCATAATGGTTGTATTGGGACAGCCCAAAAATTCAAAACAAAGGAAATTCACTTCTAATATCACAATCCCAACAACACAAATCAACATCGAACCTCCCATCCGGAACCCAAACACCAGCAACAACGCAAATCTTAGTTCTAACACTTCATAAGTTCATTCCATAATACAATTTCAACCCGAACACAAGTCATTCATATACATAACCATTCACAATACAACACAATTCCACAATTTGCTTACACATATCACAAATTCAATCTATACTCATTTTCAGCATAACTGAATACATTCTTTACAATCGGATTACATACACTTTATGGCTCTCTAATCAACCATAGAATCCAATACGAACATTAACCTTTACACATAAACACAAACATTGCTCGTCTTCCATCCGTTCTCCTGCTTAAAAACCTGGAGATTGGGGATGAAAGGGGGGGTGAGCACTAGGCTCGTGGATAACATATTTATAAATTGAACAATAAACAAAAATTGTCTTTTAAACTTTTCAAACCTTTCCCATTCGGAAAACTTCATTTTAAAACTTTTCAAACATTCATAAATCTTCATCAACATTTTCTAAAATTTCCAACGCTTCATTTGTTCAAAATATTTATAAACATTTACTTTCTCATTTCTCAAGTTCTCAAACTTTTCACAATTCATGCACAAAGCAAAATCACATAACACATCAAATGGTTTGGTTTGGTCCAAAACAGGACATACTGCACATTCCCGCATAGCGGTTCTGTGCAGCCGTGAACGGAGGGAAGTGTTAGGATCCCGTTTCCGGAACCCAACTCTTAAACCATACATCGTGAAACTTGATCATCTTGCCGGGAAGGGTTATTGCATTAAACCCTAGTTAGTCACTATAATTTTTTTTTTCATAATAACCTTAAAGGACATCAACCATTTATATTCAACCTTCTAACATCTCAAATTTCACTTACAATTGTTCAATAGTGTGTCCATACAAAACTGCCACTATGCTTGGATTCAATTGGTCATACTTGCGAACAGAATTTTGGAAATCTTAAAACCTTGATTTCAATTTGGCTTCTTCATATAATCATAGCTCTATGTCTCTTATTTAATTTGATTCAAGAGTTACCCCAATCGGAGTTCTATAACTCAAGATATCATCAAATTATCAACTTGTGCTCATATCCCAATCATACTCTCTCAATTGTCCTTTAACTTGATTTCATGCAAACTCTCTCAATTTGACTCCAAATGTTACCATTTTTCATAGGCAGATACTTACATGTATCATGAGTCCATTGGCTCAAGAATTACCTCATTTGGATGTCGGATGAGTGAGATATGCTCAAACAACCAAACCATGTTCACACCCAAATTCACTTTGAACATACTTTGGCGCGATTGCCATAACGTTTTCTACAAATGTCCAAATGCTTTCGTTCTTGTGCCATTTTAAAGATACGATCAAGATCTACAACTCGTATTAGAGGCCTCAAAGTGAGATTCGGCCTTAAACTGGGTCAAAATCGTAAAACAATGTAGCTGACCTGAGCCTATCCGTTAAACAGACATGCATGTCCGTTAAACGGACACACACTGGCCAAAAACACCATTTTCATCCGAGACAGTCCGTTAAACGGACTGGGATGTCCGTTTAACGGACACATACTGCACAAAGAGTCCCAAACCTTCTTCCAATCCTTTCCAATGCTTCCAACTTCAATCCTAACATCATATACATTCATAATCTTGCTAAATTCACTTCTTCTCATGCGATTTCATTTCATACCAACTCAAGCATCAATCTTAATTCATCAATCTAGCAATTTTTTTGATTCATTCAAACCATAATTTCTCATCAACCATACATTCTTACCTATTCAAATGCTAATCTTACTTTTCCATGACATTTCACTTTCATGCAATGGTAACCCATACTCAAATCCCTTAATTCACTTAGAACACTTCCTC
>JAOQMR010000007.1:9099801-9114776 GCA_027563865.1 Erythroxylum pelleterianum | reverse complement strand
ATAATTTTTGAGTTACTCCACCCAACAGTCTAACAGTCCAACAATTTAGTTTTTGAGATGAAAAGTTTCTTAACTTGGTATTAGAGCCTTTGTGATTATAAGGTGTAAAGTAAAGATTATGGCAACGTTATTCATGGTTGGAATCAGATTAGTTGTCATTTTTCCTTACTTTTGTGTGGATAGACATATTATGAACCATTAATGACAAGTTGGAGGACTTACAGGGAAATTTGAGCATAAGCATTGAAGAAAATGCAACTTAACGTGTTTAATTTCAAGGATTTAAAGTTGACCTTTTTATTTTGAATTGATAATTAATAGTTATCTTATGATTTTGTGTTTATTTGACCTAGATGATCTATGTGACAACTTCAGTTGAATAAATTGTTGAAAGTTCGGTCGTTGTCTTTTATTGAGAGGTTTGTTTCTTTAGTTGTTTAGTTGATTGTTGAACTTCTGTTGCAATCATGTTGCCTATTCCTTAATGTTAACAACCTGAAATTGGTAGCGGTTTCAAGCTTTATTTGGTCTTTTACCACTCAATGTTCTGCAGTACCTTGTCTCCTTAACTCCATCTTACTTTCTTGGACATATATCTTCGAGAATTTTTGCATATCAGAATTTTCTTTTGCTCTGTATTAGGTTGCTATCAAGGAACCAAATGAGGGACTTCCTAAGTCACTGACATGTAAAATGACAATGAATGCTCTTAGTACAGTTTTTGGGTTTGAATTTCAAGTCTTTTTTAAATTTTATATACTCGTTTAATACAAGTTGACTTTGTCGTACAACAAAGGTGTTGGTATTTATGATGATTTTATGGGATAAAATATTTGGATAGTTTTATATTTATGTATATCTTAAAATTAGTTGTATGGCTGTGTATATACAGGATGTGGGGGATGTTTCTAGCAGATGTTGTCATTCAAATGCTCGGGACTGATTATGCTAGAATTTTGCGAGCAATTTATGCATTTGCCCAGGTATTTGCATATCCCTATGCATTTTAGAAAACTCATCATTCTTGTTTAGTGTGCACACACATGCATTCTTTCTTATTGTTCCTCTCCTCCCTTTTTCATTCCTGTCATTCTTCTTTCCCTGTCCTGTCCTGTCCTGTTTCTGCTCCTGTTATAGAACACAACACGATTGGATTGGAGTCTTAAATATAGGGAACAGAACCATGAAATGATTGTACACTGTTGAGACTAGATTCCAGCAGCAATACAGCAAGAGGAGGAATACGAAATCCAGCAATTCAGGCAATATGGGAGGGTAAAGTGGGGAATTTTAGAGGGGGATGAGTCATGTGGAAGTTAGTTAGAATAGGGGAATAAAAGGTTGTTATGGGGGAGAGAATGGCATTCGGTTATGATAGGCTGAACGGTGATTGTCTGGAGATTTAGCTAGCTCTCAAAGTCTAGCTGAGGAATAACAATTTTCATTGTCCCTTCATCTCTATTCCATAATTCTTCCTATTCTATTGCTGTTTGTGTCTGCTTCTAGTGCAGGTTCCTGTTACTTTGGGTTGGTATATTGTTAGAGCAGGTGGTGTCTAACATACACCATCGGTTGACAAAATTAAAGGGAGGAATATATATCAGACAATAGCTAGTCAAATCTTTAGCTGCATATAGCTAATGATTTTTAGGAAGCAATCTTAGTCGGTAGGTGCTATGTGTGTGCCACATTTGCTATGGCGCTCCTGTTATTAGGTCTTATTGGTCTGATGGGAAACAAGTTTTGTAAAGAAAACTTGAAAAATAAGATCATACATAAAACACAGAAGATTTACTTAGTTCGGCATCTATGGCTGCAATAAAAATTTCTGTTATCATGTTTTGAAATAATTTGCAAGAGACCTAGTTCCTATTTATATAAAGAATTAGGAGAAAAGATCTAAATCCTACTCACACGAGGAATTACTTGAAAAGAAATCTTATCCATGCGCAAAATAGGATAGTAGTGAGACCACGACGCCCATACAAAAACAGATGAGACGCTGTAAGTACAGCATCCCCACAAATTTATCTCCTCAGTTCTGTACCAGATCATGTTATTAATTATTAGCTGTTAAATAGGCGTGTGCTGATCCCCTTTCTACCAGCATATGCTGCTTTGACAGTAATTTGAGCCGGCTAATTTCTGTTTATATTTATTCTTTGCCACCCCATTAGCATCATATTTAAGCATTTTTGCATGTTGAAAAATTAAAATATTTTGATCAAGCAACTGACTCTAAATTATGGTTTTTGTGATGACCATTAAATTTACCTTTTTTTGGGCAACAGATTCGCATTACCCGTACATATAGGTTACCATCCATTAACGAATGAGCTGAGAAGGATCCGGTAAGCCCTTCTCAAGTTTGAATCAAGGCTGGATCCTAATGGTTTCCTACGTCTGGATGTTTCCTTCTGAATTGATTTCTACTGTATATAATGTTGTAGTACTTAGATGCAGTTTCTCTTCTAAATGATTTTATGTATGGAATTGTGGAAATTACTGAAGTAGTGCTTATATAATCGGGAATTAAATGTAGCCATAGATTGTACAAAGGCTTTCCATCATCTATGTGAGCAAATGCAATTTTGTAATGGACGATAAGTCATTGACTTCTTACACCTTTGAGTTCCCAAGACTTTGTACAAGACTTTGCTCTTTAAGTAGTTGGTTGCCATGTGGATTAGAGCAAGCATCAATTCAAGAGTCGCCGCCCCACTGTTCTTCCAAAGGCTTGTAAGGACTTGGGCAGATGGCTAGAAGCTGGAATTTATACAGGGAATCGTGATTCTTTGGGGTCCTTTCCGTAACTTTGTTCCACCTCTATTAATTCATTTATTTAACTCTTAAAAAAAGATTTGGAACGACTATTTTCAGTAATAAACACATTTCCTTTGTTTGCTCTGAATCGCTGAAATATATATCGACAATAAACAAGCTACACAAAATATGCTTTTTAAGAAGACACCTACAACTAATAGTTGATAGTGACCATAGTTTTCAATGAGTTAGGTTAATTGAAGAATGAGTTAGGCTATCAAATCTTTAAGTTAGGTTAATTGAGCAATGAGTTAGGTTGCCAAATCTCTTAACTTTCCGTTACCTAAAATGTGAATCTTCAATTTTTGTTGATAGTTTTGGCTTTCTAAGCAATAGGTGATGTATACTAGATATACATTACTTTTAGCGCTATTTTTATGGTATATTACTTGTATCTTGGAAGAATTTTAGAAGATTTGATACTTAATTGGAGAAATATTGTCATTTCATGTTTTATTTCTGCCTATACAAAGAAAAAGAGCAAAATTGAAGAAAAATTGGACTAAAATAGAGCAATTTTGGAAGAATCGGAGAGCCTATCACAATATCTTGTTGAGGACTATGTCCAAAGGTGGTCACTTCTGTTTCTCTTGTGCAGCCGTATATATCCTTGTGTTACCCCCAGGATGAAGAATATAACATCCTACTTAGGCTTGTGTAGGCCCCATATTGATGCTAAACACGACCAACTATATGGACTAGTATTTGGGCCTATGTAGCTCATTAAAAATTTAGGGTTTTCAACTTAAAAAAAGTAGAAAAGAAGTTCTTTTGGATAAGAAGCATCAAGAAGTCATTTTGAAATTGTTCCATATCAGTTTTGATCAAAATAACATTATTTTTGAAGGTAGAACAAGATTTCAATAGGAGTTCTTTAAGGATTCAAGATTTAAGAATGATGATTTCTTTTATCTTGTTTTCTTCCCATGTTGATAGTTTAATTATAAACTAAATTGGGATATAGATTTTGGTAGGATGAACCTATGGTGTGATATATTTTGATTTATTTTTTAGTTTAACAAAATTATAGTTTCCTTGTGATTTATCCATATTTTTATATTGATTAAATCAAAAGAGAGAAATTGGAAGTTTCAGTATTTGATTAATGCATCAAGATTCGATAGAAAAATTTGTTTAGGTAAAAACATAGATAAAGAGTTAAGCATGAATTATTTCAGAGAACTTGCAAGATCTCCCTAGGTTAGAATAAAACCTATCAAGAGAGTTCACAAAACGAATTAAAGCATTTTTAAGATGTCTAGATTCAAAAGGAATTTTAGTTGATTAATCTATAATATGTCTCGATAGAAAATATTATCTAAGATATGAACCCTTACTGGTCCAAGAAACTATAGGTATTTATTAAACCTAAGGAAAATTGAATATAGTAAAGTCTTAAGGAAAACCTTGGGTAAATCTAGTTATTTCATAAATTGATTTATTCTTGATCATTTGAGTTGGTATTTAGATTTGTTAGTCATTTTATTTTCCTATTTAGTCCTCTATAATCATTTCTCTAGCTCGTTAAGTTTGTTTTAGTATTCATTAAACCAAGGGAAAATTGAATATAGTAAGGTCTTAGGGAGAGCCTGGCCTAGATCTAGTTAATTCATAAGTAGATTTATTTTTTTTATCATTGCATTGCTTTATTATTTAGATTTATTAGTTATTTTTATTTTCCTATTCAATCATCTATAATCGTTGTTCTAGCTTATTAAATTTGAGGATATTGTGTAGTTAACAAACAACCCTCGTGGGCTTAACATATGCTTCCTTATGCTAGTTATAGCTAGACCGTGTACTTGCAGAAATAAACAATTAAGTTTTTGGTGCTATTATCAGGGACTAACCATTAATATCTACATATTTGTAAATTTAGTAAACTAGAATTTTTATTTTTTAATTTATTATTTATTTACAAAATTTTCATAATTCTTTCTGTTTTATAGATTTCTTCTTATATGCTAATTTTGATAATCCTAGGAATCTTGTTGAGCCAGATCATGAAATTGAAAGAACTTTACACATAAGAAAAAGACTTTAGAGAAGATATAAAGTTGAGGAAGAAAATATGCCTATAGAGAATATAAGCTCAACAAAAGATTTCATTGCACCAAATGCCGAGGGCATTAGTTTAGGCATTGCGAGGCCCAACGTTAAAGTTGCTAACTTTGAGTTAATGCCTCACTATTGTTCTATGTTGTAGCAAAATTAGTTTAATGTTTCACCATTTAAAGATCCTAACTACACTTATGGATGTTTTTGGAGTATTGGGATATAATGAAACTAAATGGGGTATCCCTTGATGCCATCAACCTTTTACTATTTCCTTTCTCTTTAAGGGATAAATATAAAACATGTTGTAAACCTTACTAGTAGGATTAATTACCATATAGGATAAGCTCTTTAATCCATTTCTGGCCAAGTATTTTCATTTAGGTAAGACTGTATATATAAATAACAAAACCACCACTTTTGCCCAGAGGGAAGCTGAGTCCTTATATGAGGCATATAAGAGATATAAGGAGTTGTTGAGGTCTTGTCCACATCATGAATAAAAGAAGTGTCTAATAATTCAAACCTTTTATAATTTGATTACCTACAACACCAAGATCTTTGTTGATACTTCTATTAAAGGAGCTTTGATGAACAAAATAATAGATGAAGTAAATTCTTTGATAGAGGATATGACTCAAAACCACTATCAATGGTCAAGTGAGAGCCACTCCAAAAGAGATTCTAAGTATGATTTAAATGCCTTGAATATTTTGGTTGCTAAGGTAGATGTTTTGTCTCAAAATTTTGCTCTAGTGCTACTACTGGTTTATGACATATGTAAATCCCGAGGACACTTAGCTTCAAATTGCTAATTAGGCAACAACCTAGTTTGCAACCTAGACCTTTTAACCACTCTCCGTCCTTCTTAGAGAACTTCCTCACCACTTAAGCTAAATAGAATGAAGAATTTGAGGAGGAGATTAGGAAGCTAAACTCTAAGGTGGATTTTGTTGCTACCCATACTAAAATACTTGAAGCTCAAATTGCTCAATATGCTAGTGTCATTATTATATTACTTGGTTAATTGCTTGGGAAACCTGTAAACTCTAAAGAGCATTAAAATGCTATGATGTTGAGGGGTGATGAGTTAATTATGAGCCTAAGGTTGGAAATGTTGGATAGGGAGGGAAAAAAGGGAAGTGAGATATCTATTAAAGAGGAGAAGGAGCTTAAGAAAGAGAAATGAGAGGGATAGGAACAATAAACATTTCCTTTGCACCCTATAGACTACCTATATCGTTTTCTTAAAGATTTGTCAAGAAGAAGTTAGATAAAGAATTTGGGAAGTTTTTGGATATTCTTTAAAAAGTTTATATTAATATCACCTGTACTAACGCTTTAAAATTAATGCCTTCTTATGTTAGGTTCTTAAAAAAGATCTTATCCAATAAAAGAATATTAGGGGAATATGAAGCTACAATCTTGACTACGGAGTGTAAAGTCACAAATTATACGAACTACCTACAAAGCTTAAAGACCATGGTAGCTTCTCCATTCTCTATACCATTAGTGATAAGAGCTTTGATCATGCTTTACATGATCTAGATGCAAACATCAGCCTTATGCCCCTATCTATCTGTAAGAAGCTGGAGGTGGGTAATCTTATACCTAATATCATTTCTTTGCAAGGCAGACCATTCTATCAAATGTCTGGTAGGTGTACTAGAATTTGTGCCCATCAAAATTGGTAAACTTCTTATTCCCATTAATTTTGTGGTATTGGATATAGATGAGCATAA
This sequence comes from Erythroxylum pelleterianum, assembly GCA_027563865.1. Taxonomy (NCBI): domain Eukaryota; kingdom Viridiplantae; phylum Streptophyta; class Magnoliopsida; order Malpighiales; family Erythroxylaceae; genus Erythroxylum; species Erythroxylum pelleterianum. The sequence goes on along the minus strand of JAOQMR010000007.1, from coordinate 9,108,156 downwards.
GAATATGCCTTTAATCTTAAGATGACCTTTCTTATCCACTTCTAAGGCCCTAATTGATGTTTGTGAAGGAAAACTAACCCTAAGGGTCAACAATGAGAAATTAGAATCCAAAAAATCTAAACCTAAGAATTCCATTAATGATAAGTGTAATAAGTAAATCTATTTTTGATGTAATTGAATGTTATGCATATAGGATGTAAAAGGAAAAAATTTAAAGGTGAAGGAAGCAAAGGGAACATGGGAACCCATCAAAAACAGATCATTCTCTTAAAAAAATGAAGAAAAATAAAGTTAAAGGTAGAATTCAAGGTAGATTATACCTTACAAGTAAAGGTCTACCAAGTTGAAATTGATGAAAAGAGGTTAAGCTTATAACCTAAAACAAGCCCTTGTTATGAGGTAACCCAACACTTTTTACCCTTTTCTATTTTTAAATTTAATATTTTTGTTGTTTGTATTATTATTTAATTGTTTCTTTAGTATCATTGTGATTTTCTTAATCTTGTTTTGTTAAATATTAGTTGAAATATCTTGTTTAGTGTTTGGAGTTAATGTATTCTTTATTTTTGTAAATTTTTACGCTAACATAGACCTAAACATGCTACCATGTTCAGCCTTATGTTGATTGACTATGAGAAATAAAATGTTCCATTTTTTAATATGGCACCTACATAGCACTATATAAAGGTTATGTTGTCATATATTCCCCCAGATTTCTTCGAGGCCTAACCTATATTCATCTATAGGAAAGGACCAAAAAAATTACAAAATTATCCTCTTTTTAATATGTCCTCCTATAAGGTAGGTTGTTTAACTCATGTCAGGAACATAAAATCAAGTATACACGTTCATGTGTTGTACTATATATATAGGAGTAAAAAAGAAACAAAATATAACACTTTTGAGCATAACAACTACACGGTACTGTGTATGCCTTGTGTTTCTACGTTGCTTTCTTTTTGTTTCATTCTTCACATTTAACTAAAAAAACATACCCCTTTTTCAATCAATGTATATGATGTGTGCTTGTTTGTTTATACATTTACTCCATGACACTTAGTGATTAATGCTTTGAAATGCTTAAGACATTTATTTTAGTTTATATTTGGTTTTAGGTACAATTTGGAAACATGAGAGATAAAATTAGTTAAAGCACATTCTTTGAGTGATCCTCTTGATGTTCATAGTCAATTGTCATTATGAAACAAAAAGGAGAAGATTAGAGTGAAGATGAGACAAGAAACTGCCACAAAAAGAAGAATAGTTGTGCACATTCACGAATTGGGCATTTTATTGGTTTGTCGTGCATCCAACTGTGTATCTTTCTAGAACACTATTTTTTATATAAAGCGACATTTGAGCTACTAAAAGGGGCATTAATTGTTTTTGGATGAAGAGGAGGGGCAAAGAATGCACTTTTGGGAGACCTATAGAGGGCGAGGCTTCCTTCTTCCGATTTTGAGGTGAAATCGGAGCTGAGGAACACTTTTGGATGTATCTTTGTTATGTATAGTTATTCTTTTTTTCTCTAGGGATTGTTTATGTTATCCTATGCTTATTGATTTGGGTATTAATGTATGAATGATCGTTACTATTGTTCTCTTTATATTGTTTATGTATTTGAACCCATTACTAGAATCTCAAATATAATACGTAATAGTTGTGTTTTGGATTCATTTTTGGCAACTAATGGTGTTGAATCATTAGGGATAACCTAACCTTGGTTAAATAACCCGAGCTCGCATGACTATTGCCTTGATTGATCTTATTTTCCTAACCCGTAATGTGGCTATCTTACTAAATCTAAAGAGCTTTTAGGTTGTTTGATAGCTAGGTTCAGTTAAAGAGTTTGTTTTAGTAAACATGAACTAAGGGAAAACAGGGGTTAACAGAGCTTTTTGTTAATCTACGATTAATAGTTTATGTGAGAGGTATGAGAATAACAAAACAATGAAGTATGCTTATTCGAGTGTAGGTCGAGATTGAATCGTGAACTGGATCCTGAATCCATTCATCACTTTTATCACTTTTTGACTGTTTGCTTTAATTTGCTTTCTTTAGTTTAATTTCACTTTATTTTGTTATTTGAAACCAAACCAAACCCACCATAACCTAAACACCAATTTCTTTCATTGCAAAAGCTACATAAACACTCCATGTGGATATGATCCTTACTCACCGTTGCTAAAAATCTTAATGTGCTGAGTTAGGTTTATTTTTTGATGCTTTCGACACCTTCAAGAATTTTGGTGCTGTTGCCAGGGAGTGTGATGCTTTGGTTTTTGTTTTTTATTTCAATTGATGTTTTGTACATATTGTTTATATTTTTTTAGTTCTTTCTTGATCTTTTCACATTTTATTTTATGTTTGTGTATAAAAAGTACACAATGAAGGGAGTATGTCACTGCTAGATATTTTCAATGCTATTGGTGGAAAATTTTCCCACCCATAACCTTTATTCCCAATCCTATAACCAAGTTTGGAGTGATCATACAAACTTTAGTTATGGGGGGGATTACTAGCAAAAGTACTTCCTAGATAGGTCGCAAGGTGCACATCGATTGAACTGCCTAGAATCACAAAGAGGAGAGGTGCGACCATCTCAACCTAAGGTGAATCCAAGGAACATTAGTGAGGAAACCTTATAGAGTGGAAAGAAGCTTAAGAATCTTGAGAGGACTACTCAAGGGATTGCTACTGAAGAAGAAAATGAGAAGGAGCTTGAAGGAGAAAGGGATATATCATTTAGCTCGAAGGTGAGTACTAAGTCCCTAATTGCTGTTAAGACTAACCCTTCACATTTACCTTGCAAACTGGAGAAATTAAACGAGGAACAAAATGGTGAAGAGATATTTGAGATTTACAAGAGTGTAGGGGCTCAGTAGAGATTAAGAGTTTAAAGGTAGGGAAGACATTGAATTTGACTGGTCATTGTTGACGTTCGACAAGCTTTACAATTTATAGCCCTCAAATACTGCAAGTGCACGGGTCGTGAAATATAGTATGTGAAGGTTCGATCTCACGAGGAGGTGTGAACTAATCTAATTCTACATTATCTAAAGCTAAGAAAATTAATAAAATGAAAATAAAATTGCACAGAAAAGTATATATGGGAAAGTGATTATCAAGAAATTAATTCTCAAGTTTAACATAAAAAGAAATTGAAATCGAGAAACATAAAATTCACAATGGAAATTAACCAAGAAAAGTTGCCAAATTATGAGAGAGGGAATTCTTCCTATCATTAATGCTAACCTAGCCATTTATGTGTTAATGAGGTGTCGATTCTAGACTATCGAATGGGGGATTACACTCTCTCAAGTTATAATCACGCACCCTAATTAATAATCCCTAATTGGTTTAAGTACCAAATGGGTAATCTCTTAATTACGAACAATCCTAAACCTGATTAGTTTTTAAGCTCTCTAATAAACAATCGGGTCTTACATGAGATCTCTCTCTATATAATAACTGACTAGATTGATTGGGTGGTCTATTGGATCGTCTAACTTTCATTAACCTGACACAACCATTTTGCATTCGATTCACCCTCTTGGTTTGTTACTGAAGCATGAAGATACAACAATAAATCACAACACCAAATCAAAATAACAAAAAAATAACTAGTTTAACATTAACTCAAGGTAAAATCTCAAAATAAAGTAAGAACATCCTAATCAAACTCAAATCCATAAACATATTTGTATTCATCTTAACATTCAAGAAAATGAAAACAAAGACAAAAGAAATACATATGAAATGGGGATTAAGACGCCTTGGGAAAGCAGCAGCTGCAAAGACCCACTTCTTTCTCCTCTTTTCCTCTTCTCTCTCTTCTTCTTCTCTCCTCTTGAAGTGTTTCCCAAAATGGCATATTTAAGGCTCTCTTTGTTGTCTTTTCTTTTCCTTCTTATAGCATTTTATAATTAGGGCAACTCTAGGGTTTTTTTTTGTGCTCAAAAGATCCAAAATGTCCCTAAAAATATGAAGTTTAGAAAGTTGAGGTGTGCTGTCTTTGGCATAGACCATGATTGTGGAACCTTGTTTCTCCTTTTGTCATAGTCATGGCAGAACATGCTAGGATTGTGGCTCCTTGCAACTGCTTCTATCACGATCATGGCTTATTGGCCACAATCGTGGCCCTTTCTCCATGCTTATGTATTGTGGCCCTCTGTTTTGGTTCTGGCCTCCTCCGAATCTCTTACGTTCTTCGATATTTTCCCTGAAACATTAGCAAACACATCACAGTACCTCAAAATATATGAAATTGAAGCTCAAACATATGCTCTAACCCAAAAAACACTTAAGACACAAATATTTCACTAATTAACACAATTATAGCCTAAACACGCACTAATCGATTAAATTTAACCACTAAACACATCCTAAACTAAACACAAAATATAATGCAATCTATGACTATCAGTCATCAACTCAGGCCCTATCTTGAACAACCTTAAGTGGAAAAAACGGAAGTTGTGTCACCTAAAGATCATAATTTTTTCTTTTGATGAGGAAAACAAAGAGTCGAGCCAGCAATAATAAACAAAGATGATGTTTAGGAGGCAACCCAAAGGAAGTTTGATTCTTTTCCTTAACATTCTTGCATTTGTTGTTTATGTTAAATACTCCATTTCTTACATTTGATGTTACATTGGGGACATTGTAAGTTTTAAGTATGGGGGTTTTCAGGAATTCTTTTTAAGTTTGTGTATTGCTCATTTATTTTTCTTAGGTTAAAAATCATTCAAACAAACGAACTTGTTCTCCTTTTCTATTGTTGTAGGACTATATAGTCATAATTGGAGAGTGAATTGACTAGAAAAATTCATGGAAACTTGAGCATGTACTTTTACTACTATGATTAGTCGATACATATTATCTTTAGAAAAGTAGTGACTAGTGGGTAGACAAAAGCCAGTGAGATTTTTAGCCTTTATAGGCTGACATATCCATATTAATCTTATTGTCTTTTGTTTACGTGTGACCTTTATGACATGTACATCCTAACTTTGCTTCAATTTTCTATTCAAGACCACATTTTTATCACATGCATTAACATAAAAATGATATAGGTGTTCTTTGTTTCACAAGTTACATTAGCCAAATATCCTATCTAATGATATGAATTTTTCCTTTGTTAAGCCCCCTTGAGCTTTATTTGCGTTTTTTTTTGTGTTAACCACATTACATGCCTTAAGCCTAACCAAGCGTCCTACTCAAGCCTTAAAGCTAGTGGAACATTTGTTGATTCTTAATGATTGTGGATGCATAAGAGTATAAGTGTGGGGATGTGCATATATATGGGTTAGTTATATTTGTCGAATTTTCATATCTCTTATAAAAAAATAAATGCTGATATAACTTCTATAAAAAAAAAAGAAAAAGAGATAAGCAAAAAAATGTTTAAATAAAAATATCGAGGAAATGCAATTATTTTGAAAAGTTAATTCATGAATAGTTTCTCCTCCTAAAGTTGTATGGAATGGGTGATTTGAGTATGATGCATATGAGGTAGATGTTGTTTTGAAAAATCACTCCTTATAGTTTTAATGTATTTTTATCATCGATTTTTATGAGCGATCCCTTCTAATTGGCTGTGCTTCCTGTGGTTGATGTTGTGAGGGTTTGAATATAAGAAGTGGAGCATAGTTTTTGCATTCATTATAGTTGATGGCACCTAATTTTGAGTAAATGTTAGTTTTTGTGCTTAATATTTGATTAAGTGTTTTTTTTAATTTTATTAGCTCTGATGGTTGTTGTACTACACTATCCAAATATATCTTACCTTAACCCTTGCCCACATTACCACCTTAAAAAGTCCTTTGATTCATGAATATGCATGTGAATCCTAGTGGTGGAGAAATGAAATGATATATAAAGTTATATAATGTCTTGATCATGAATGACGTTTGACTATACCCATGAATTTATCATATTTAAACACATTTTATCAAAGTTTGCCTATGCTGCTCAGTTTATGAAGGGAATGATTGTTAATTAGTCATGAGTACAAGCATTGACTGTTGAGCTACTGCTATGGTTTTGGAAGTATTTCTCTTTACTTATGACTATCTATTCTTGGGAAATATGAAAAATGAGTAAGTGTTTGGCTTGTGACTTGATTTTTTTTTCTTGAGGGCAGTCAAAGGCTAAGTGTGGGAGAACTTGATATATGCTTGATTTTTTATACATTTACTCCATGACACTTAGTGATTAATACTTTGAAATGCTTAAGACATTCATTTTAGTTCATATTTAGTTTTATGGTACAATATGGAAAAATAAGAGCTAAATTGAGTTAAAAACACATTCTTTGAGCCATCCTTTTGATGTTTCACTTAATTGTCATTATGGAACAAGAAGGAGAAGGATTAGAGCGAAGATGAGAAAAGAAAATGACAAAAAGAAGAATATATCATGCAGTATAAGATGCATGACCGTGCATCCACTTGCACGACGATGCATATTCACGAATTAGGCATTTTAATCCAGTTAGAGTTATGTCTTTTAAATTTTGGAGTACAGTGGATTATCGTGATTTGTTAAGCTTTAGCCTAGTTGTGAATTCTGTCTAACCTGTGCAAGTTAGTTAAACATCAACCTAATGGTTAAGTTTGTGTATTTAAGCCTCGTCATTGGATGATGGTATGTCACATATCTAGTATAGTCAATTAAAGCTTTGGGCGTGACATTTTAGTAATTGATGTAGAAAGAAGAAAAATTTTATTTATAAGAATATCGAAATTAGCATTGTAAAATTTCTTATAATATTTTATTTATAAGAATATCGAGATTAGCAAGGACAACTCTTTCGAATCATAATCATCTCATCTACATTATTGCTTTAGGGACATCTATGTATATTCTATAGAGACAACGTAATCTTAGAAGGTTTGCAAATCGAAGTTCATTGAGGGACTCCATTCAATCATACACTTTAAGACAAATCTGTAAGTTGTTGATTATGAAGAACCTTAACCAAAACTACAAAACTGATATGTCATATTTTTTGAACATCTAACCATATGCGTGCTTGGTCCATTATTTTCTGACTCTTTTTTTGCCTTTATCCCTTACATGTCTTTGTAAGGAGTGTAAAGGGTATACCCATTAACTTTTTGTCTACCTTGTATTACTTTCGTTATTTATTAATTAATACCAATTTCCTTTTCAAAAAGGAAAAAGATTAGCATTTTGTTAGGTGAGAGTAAAAAGTAAAGTATTTTTTTACTAAAATTAAATGAAATATCTTTTTATTAAGTTGCTCTAAAACCTTTTAGTCCTATCTTATCTTAAATATATAAAATCATAAACATTTATTCTTATGTTGAATTATAATTGAAGTTTAAGTTCTTAAGAGTTCTTCACAATTATATACAAGTATAACAAATAAAGACATTTACAATTACAGGTCTAACCTTCATTTAACTTATGAAGAGGTCCTCCTTATCATTTAATTATATAAATTGCAATCTCTTATTTTAAAAAAAAATTTAGTATGGTTAAAAAACAATTAATGTCGTTGCAGTTGTTGTCTATTTATACAACTTAGAATGATAAAATTTACTCTTAGTGTTTATCCATCTCCCACTTGGAATGAAAAAAAATCCCCTTTGACCCTGAATTCTTCTGCTATTGGACTTTTCCTAATTTAGTTTATATCAACAAAAATTTCATACCCTTGTCTTGTAATCCCTTAGCTTCCTTGGATGAATAATTTGTGCTAGTTGTTGAATCTTGAATGTTATATTCTTACAGCATTTGATGTTATGACATAAAGTTCTTGTGATACTGGAAAGCATCATTTAACCTATTATAAAAGACTCCTTGTAGCCACAAGAGCAATCACAATTATATCTCCTCTTAGTTACCTATCTTATCTCATTAGTATATATGTAATTCCTGTTGATTAAAATTTTTATATTTTTACTTTAAGACGTTGTTAGGTTTATGCCTTTGAAACATTAAGGGGAAAAACATATAAAATTTTCATGAAAAAGTGAGCATATTGTATCTCATTTATATCTAAAAGATTTAGTTGTTATTTAAAGTTTTTTTTTTCTTATGAATGGTTCATTTGACTTAAGAATTGAGTAATTTCTAGTGGAATATGAGTAAATAGTATAACAAGGTAATGTATTAATCTTTGGTTATGTTACACATGTCTAATCCTAAGGTGTTTCAAAGTTATTTCTGTTAGTATAAGTCGACTTGTATGTGATGTAAGGCGACTTATTCTGTCACGATACCTATAAGGCTACTTGTTTAGTGACACAAGTCGACTTATGTACGTATTGTGACATTGTTAGAGTAGTGCCCTAAAGGCAATCCCTTGTACAAAGTTGTGTACAA
>JAOQMR010000007.1:9073332-9099701 GCA_027563865.1 Erythroxylum pelleterianum | reverse complement strand
CTGTCCAGCTCTTCCTCGCGGGCGCGACCAACTTTGCTCGCGGGCGCGAGCTAGATAGAGTCCGAATTTGACATTTTTACCTCTAATAGGATTTGTAGATATGGATCTTAGATTTAAAATGGCGCTAGAATGGAGGCATTTGGACATCTGTAGCAAAAGTTATGATGATTCTACCAAATTATGTCAAATATAATCTGGGATATGAACATGTCGGATTGTTTTGGGCATATCTCCCTCATCCAACCTCCAAATGGGGTGATTTTTGAACCATAGATCCATGAGACATGTAGTTACCCACCCATAAAAATTTATGTCAATTAGAGTTAGTTGGGATCAACCCTACCAGGCAAGATAAGCAGGTCACAAGGTTTCAAGCAAACGAGTTGGATTTCGGTAGCGGGATCCAACACATTTCTTATAGTCTTTCTCTTATAACTAGGAGGCATACTTTAACATAACAAAATAATAAGTCAACATTTCATCTCAATTCATAACATCGTAACTTCACCATACAACTTCATAATACTTGTTCACACTCCCAACAAACATGAAACCATAATGTACAACAATTACACATAAATACCATAGTGTCAGTCCATGAACTCCTTAAATCCATAATAGTAGTACACATTCCAAATTCTTCTCAATCAAGCTCTAATTCCCACTTCAACGCACTACTACTATGAAATTGACTAAGCAACTTAGTTAGACATCGTTGAACTTAAAATTTATGTTGGAATAGCTCCTAAAACACCTCAAGATCAAAATCCCCAATATATGGCTCCTTAGTTTGAAAAACTACATAATGGGCAATGATTGATAGTTTTGGATGTAGGCTTTCTGTTTAATAGAAAGATTGTGTTTTGAAGGATAAAATTGGTGTTTGAGGTCAACATTAGGATAAATCGTTGATTTTAAAGGTGAAAGGGACAAAGGTTTTAGGTTTTAAGGAGGACAAATCACTATTTTGTCCTTTCTAATGTTAGCGCTTCAACTGAGACTGTTGTTAGGCATATTTCACAAGTATTACTAGTTTTGTTTTCTATCTCTAGAGTGTTGCTTCACTATTGAGATTAGTGACAAAAATATTTCTCTTATCGACTCTAATTTGGTTATGCTTTCAAACACTCCTTATGATTTTTCAATATTGACCCTTTTCTCAATTTGAAGATCAATGCTATTTATGCTTTGTAATCCAAAATTTATTCTTGATTTTAATGTTTTTTTTCTTATTTTTGCTAAGTTTCATCTCCCTTAAATTTTTGGACCTTGAATTATGATAAATATGAATGGTTTAACAAATAAAAATGTAAAAAATAAATCAAACTAAATTTAATAAAGAAATTATGATAGTGAACAAAAAATGAAAATTCTTAAAATTTTAATCACTTATACTTAAACATGGCATTACCTTGAATAACAAACAAATAATTTATAAAACTCAATCAAATAGGGTAATTAAGATTGAGAATTGTCCTATAAGTTCATGTAAGTATGGTGAAGAAAAACTCTAAGCAATACTAAAAAAATAGTCTACAAAATAAAAAATTATTAATTAATAGAAAGTAAAATAAAAGAAAAGAAATGTTAGAATTGTTAAGTAATCTTCTAATAAGTGATTTTTTAGATGTCTTTTAGATGGACTCACCTTTTAACTGCTTACTCATCCTGGATTGGCATTGGAATGAGCTCAATTCCCTTCCTACACAGACCACAAATCAAAAAAGGAATTAGTAAGATAAATTTTAAATTAGGTATGCATACCACAAACAAGGAGGCAAGGTCTCAAACGTCAAGTCAAGTGCTTCTTTGATAGAAGATAATGGCTTCCACTCTCCTTTCACTTGAGAAGATCTATCATTAATATCATATTCCTCTCTTTTTTCCTTAATTCCTAAAGCTTTACATATTTTTCCTTGAATTATCACCACAAGCCTTACATAATTTCTATACCCTAAGGTCTCTTAAGTCCATTCTAAAGCAACCCTTATCAAGGGTAGGAGGTCTTTTTGAGGTTTGATAGATTTGGAATTTGACTTTCTTCTTGCTCACACTAAATAAAAGCTTCCCCTTATTAACATCAATCATAGTGATTGTGTCATTCAAGCTTTAAAATTTATAAGCCCTTAAATAACGCAAGCGCACGGATCACAACAGTAGTATAAGAGGTGTTGATCCCACAAGGAGGGAGATTAATCTAATCTTAAAAATCTAAGGCTAAAAAGATATGAAACTCAAAATAAACAAATACAACGGGAAGTAAATACGAGAATTTAATTCAACTAATTAAATTAAAAGTTAAATACGAAGGAATTAACAATTGAGCAACAAGCACACACATTGGAAATTAACTAAAGAATTTACCAAGTTATGAGAAAGGGGATTTTACCTATCATTAATGTTAACCTCACTGATTATGTGTTAATGGGGTGTTAGTTCTAGACAATCCTAGGGCTCATTACTCTCTCTAGAGTTATAACAATTAAACCCTAATTTATAAACCCTAATTGGATTGTGAAATTTGTAATCTCTCAATTCACAAATTATCCAAAACCCTAATTAAATCTGAAGCACTCTAATAAACAACCGAAGCATCACAGGGGATCTCTCTCCGCACAATTACCAATATGATTTGTCATGGTTTCTATTAAATCACACTTAATCTGATTTAATCATTTCTCATTCAGTTTACCCTCTTAGTTTATTACCGAATTATGCAAGAACACAATTAAATTACGACATTCATCCAACAAACACAATCTACTAAATTATCATAAATCAAAATAAAATCTCGAAGAAGATTAGAACATCATCAACATTCTACCATCTATTATCATACAATCCATCCCAACCTTACACATGAATAAAATTGAAACGAAAACGAAATAGAAACTTAGAATGGACGATCTGGGAAGGCAGCAGTGTCGGGAAACCTCCTGATTTAGGAAACACATCAATTTAGAAGCATAAACACGTAGCCATCTTAAAATTATGATATCGAATTCACTAACATAATCTTCTACCGGATCATAACTCTTATCACACCAATTGAGAAATCATTTTCAATTCCTAGTTCAACCCTTCAATTCCTCTTTACTTGTACACCTGAAATCTTGTCATTTCCACTTATGTCTCTATTTCTTTCTCAGTCAATTTATGAAAACCTTTTTACATCAATATCAATTTAAATACATATCCACAACGGGATTTCGTCTCCCTATTCGTTGACATAACCACAAATACTGAATCTGTGTATAACATATAGGACTAAAACATATTTCTTATTGCTAAATATCCACAATTTTGCTTACCATACTCTCTATTAAGACACCATTTTTATCAGTAATTCTATTGGCCCAAACTCTTAATAATCGCTTTTGTGATTGACACATATTCGAAGGTTGCCCATGTAAAATCCTAATACTGGGCTTTGATACCACAAATGTTAGGCACCACTTATTTCCAGAACCCAACTCTTGCTCTGATACCACATATGTTGGATCCCGCGTGTTTCCGGAACCCAACTCTTCAGACTATCATAACTATCATTGATACCTAACTTGAGCGTGCATATTCCCTTGTAGGGTTATTTCCATGAACCCTTATTAGGCATCATCCCATAAGGGTGGTGTGCCCACAACAGTCAAACATTAAAACAAACTTATTCCTCCAACTTAACCCTTTTAACAAGGGAGTCAATAAGAACAAACACAATCGAAACTACTTCAATCTATCATTTCATGACTCAAGCAATAGAGTTTGAAAAACTTTATTTACATGTCAAAAGCCACACCATTGGCTTATTACCAAAAATACAAAATAGCAAATGAAGCAATTCCCTTAGGCTCTTGATCACTTTATCTCTTAACTATCACCTGAAGATGGGACAGAAAGGGGGTGAGCTTGAAAGCTCGTGGGTAACAGTTTATAAAAGAAAAATAAGCAACAACCATTTGAAAACATTCATTTGTTATAGCAAACTCTTGTTGAAATCCATAAGGCACTTATTTCTTAAATTCTCATCATGTAGTCAAATTTACAAACCACAAAACATGAATGCATCAAACTTGTTCATATATCATAAGCACATAACCACATCAGAATGGTTCAGGTGGATGCAACAACAAAACGTACTACACATTTCCACTTAATGTTCCTGTGTAGTCGTGAACAGAACATACTAATGCAATCCCACATAATGGTTTTGCGTAGTCGTGAACTTATGAGAGTCCATGAAGGAACTCAATGTCACTAGCGAGCAGGTCAACGTGCACATGACTTAACTTAGGGGACCACCACAAATCCACATAACACATATTTCTTAACTTGTCAACTTGTTGCACAAAAAGGCACTTTTTCAAAATTTGACTTTTCATAAACATGAGATATTTCAAAAATCATTTCCGAAAACATGACTTCATAAACATGTATCTTTTCCAAAAAGAATCATTTTCAAAGTCTTTTCCTAAACCATCGACACAGTTTAAATAGCAAACATATAACAATTTCTCATTTCATTCAAGAAGCAATAAATGCAACACTTATGATGCAATTTAAAATCATTAAACTTTCTTGATTCAAAGAAAGCATTAGTGGCTTGTTTACTCTATCATAAACATGTACCCACCTTGATTTCCTTGCTTAAAGACTTGACTTACCTAAAATGCTTCTTCTCTTGTTCCTCTGTCTCTCTTGATCTGTTCATACAATAAAAAGAATCCCACTCAATAGGGTTTTCAATTGAAAAACCCTCAAAGCACAATCACTTAAATTGGTTCTAAAATACTTAAACTCAAACATTTTCTAAACTCAATGAACTAAAATCCTTCCAAAATCTTAGAGATTTAAAATGATCTTACCTTCATTCTTCACCAAATGAACGGATCTTTAGCTCAAAAGAAAGCTCGTCTCTTCCTCTACCTTTTTCTCTTCTTGAACAACCTCAAAATCTCTCTTGAGGGCTAACACAATTGAAACCCTAGCTTGTTTCTCTCCTTCTCTTTTTCTCTTCATATTTCTCTTTCTTCTTCAAGGCACTCTCTCTTTTTCTTTCCTTCCTCAATTTTCGTTCTTCTCTATTCTTAAAATGCAAGACAATAATACTTCTTCCAATTATGCCCTTAATGAATATAAAAAGACCATTTTATCCTTCCTTATAGGCTTATGTTCTTTTAAACTTAAGTGTCTTACCAAAAACACCTTTGAACATTCTGACAACACTTTCTTCTAGAAAAATATTTCCCATTGTCTTAAGTTTCTAATGCCTCCAAAATCATTCAATTTGATTAGTGATTCAAAAGATATACTTCAAACATTTTTGGACCGCTTTTTTCCATAACAGTATATTATGCACAACTTCCATCTAAAATTTAAATATCTTAGAGACTGAATTAGATTCCAATTTCTTCATACCATTTGTAGCTCCATGTCTCTAGTTTACCACAAATCAGAAATAATCTCGTTTGGAGCTCTACTGATCCAGAAATCATCAAAACACTGAAGTATGTTCAGTGGAGTAACACCAGTTCATATTATTTAAGAGTATACACACTTTACCTGTCCCACATTTTTTGCTCAATCTTTCTTACCTAATTTTAGATGTCTGTGATTTTTGGTGGAGATGTAGAGAAATTTATTACGAGTTCAATGGTTTAAGAATCAAGTCATTTGGGTGTCCAGAGAAGAAGTTATGGCCAAAGAATCAAATTTGGTTTTGTCCTCAGTCATATTGAACCTGTCTTGGGACAATTTGCATAACTTTAACTACAGATATCGGAATAAGATGTTGTTTATATTGTTTAAAAGAGGCCTTCAAAATCCACAATGTTGAGGAGACCTTAAAGACAAATTCTATCTTCTGGAGGGTCAAAAATAGGATAGAAGATATAAGATGAACAGTGACCCAGAAGAAGTTTATGAACAGTAACACATAAGATGTTTTACAATTAGCATAGTTTCTCAACAGATATCATATTTAGTTGTTCTTTGGATGGTTAGAAAGAAGACTTCAAGTGCTACAACCTTTATGAAGACCTTGAAGACAAATTCTATCTTCTGAAGGGTTAAAAATAGAAACAGAAGGTATAAGAAGAATAGCGACCCAGAAGAAGTTTATAAACAGTAACACAGAAGATATTTTACAATTGGCATAAATTTCTCTAAAGATATCAAATTTAGGTGTTCTTTAGATGGTTCAAAAGAGGACTTCAAGATCTACAACTTTCATGAAGATAGCAAAAAGACAGAAGATAGCAAAAAGGCAGACGAATGGGGAAAATTAATATAACTTTCCCTATAGATATCTGATCAAGGTTTTATTTATATGGTTCAAAAGAGGACTTCAAGGTATACAACTTTTATGAAGACCTCAAAGAGCAAATCTATCTTCTGAGGGGTCAAAAATGAAACAGAAGATAGGCCAAAAAGACAGAAGATAGCAAAAAGATAGATGAATGGGAAAAATTGCCATAACTTTTACTAAAGATATCTAGTCAAGGTTTTCTTTATATGGTTCGAAACAGGACTTCAAGATTTACAACTTTCATGAAGACCACAAAGACCAATTGTATCTTCTGAGGGGTCAAAAATGGAACATAAGATAGCAAAAAGATAGACAAAAGGGAAAATTGGTATAACTTTCCCTACAGATATCTGATCAAGGTGCTCTTTATATAGTTCGAAAGAAGACTTCAAGATTTGCAACATTACTGAAGACATCAAAGACAGATTCAATCGTCTGAAGAGTCAAAAATGGACCCAAAAATAGCAAAAGTAAAAGAAGCAAAAAAGACAGAAGATACAAAACACAAAAGAAGCGGAAAGACAGAAGAAGCAAAAAGACAGAAGATAGCAAAACATAGAAGAAAATGATGTCAGCATAGAAGAAGCAAAACAAAGAAGAAGATGACGTTAGCACAGAAGAAGCAAAAACATAGAAAATACAACTTCACTCTTGAGCATCTTCCCTTATAAGAACCATAACTTTCGACTTAGATGTACAAAATTTTGGTACTATATACCGTTGAAAAGATAAAGGAAAGATATACAATTCTCAAGAAGGAAACTTTGCCAAAATCTATGTAGATCAATCCCAAATTTTCCCTTATTGTCTAAAGATGAATTTTACATTCATCTACCAATGTGCTACGCCCAGTTCTCAACTTCATGAAATTTTGAGACTCTTAGAGATAGAATTGCAATTTGATGTCTTCATAAGAAATGTAGCCATATGTTTCTAGTTTAATCCAAATAAAGAATCGTCTCATTTGGATAACTAGAGAAAAATGTATCGCTAACAGACCGAAGCGCACTCATTGAACATTTTCTAGATCATCTACCAATTTTGTTTCAAAATCTTTCCTTAACATAACTCATACCAAGATAACCTTTTTCTACTATATTTACTCTTCATTCTCAACTTCATTTCAAATCAATGTCCTCCATAAAGAAAATTATAATCCATGACTAATCATGAACACTAATGATAGAAAATACACATATACACATATTCTTCATCAATTTACTACACAAATATTGCTTTCATTTCACTGCTAATTTCCACCTTAATTCTTCCTATTTCAAAATGTCTTACCTACCAAAAACACCATAGCTAATCATGAATCTATCCACTTTTCTCATTCCCTACTTTACTCTTCTCTATCATTTCTTGGTTCAAAAACTTTCATTCATTTGTTCTTTACTTGTGACCAATCATCAAAATTTCTTATTCAATAGTTCTAATCTTCTATGAAAAGTTCAGGGTCCAACAAATCTAGCCTAAGATAAGAAGAAGACTACAAAGCAGAGGAGCGGATGATTTGCTAAATGAGTGAGGCTATAATGAAAGAGAGAGAAAAGATGGTGAGTGATCAAGAGATTGATGGTTGTCTCCTCTCAAAAAAAGTTAGAGTTTGTTTATAAATGATGGAAATAACACCGATTCCTCTTAGTCATCCAATGGTCTTTATCATTCTCTTTGATATGATAGTTTGTATTTTTTCCAACTTCTTCACTTTTTTCTTTTTCAATTAACTTTCCAAAAACAAATCCTCCTGAGTTTTCCTTCATAAAATAAACCTTGAAAAATATCTAAATTCCAAATTACCTAATTACCTGTAACATTTTTTCCTTCCATATTTACCCTCTTTTTAAAAAATTAATAAAAATTTCTTCATAAATGAAAATTAAAAAAATAAAAAAATAAAAAATAAAAATAGAAGAAAATATTTATCAATAAAAACAAATTAAATATTATTATGGATAATTTGAAATTAGAATTTAATTAAGATTAATAAAAAAATAAAAATGGGTACAAAAAATAAAGTTAGACTCAAATAAAAATTAATTAGATGCTTCCATATATGAGTGTTTTCAAATTGAATTTGATGCGATGTAATTAGAAATATATAAATAAATATTAAAAATGATTAACAAAATTAACAACAAATAGAATTAATATAATGATATAGGTAAGGCTTTTTCCCTTTATGTTTTTTTGGAAATTAAAAATATATGATTATTAGGCAAAGACAAAGATAGTATAAGTAGTAACATAGTTGTAACTTCATATAATCTAAATGGAAATAGTTGTTGGACAACCTTGAAGGCCAATCTCAAGCATTATCTAGCACTAAACAAATGATGAATGAAGTCTCAACTCTACTCATTAAAAGCTATGATTATCATGTATCTATTTTAATATCCCATCTATTTTTCATTCCCAAAGAAAACATGAAATATGTACCCCTTACCAAAGCTATTTGTATTATCTAATTCTTGTTCCTTTAATACAAAATATGAGGGCTAACTTTGATTTTAAAAAGTTGATAGTTCCTCTTACCCCAAATATCATACACTATACGACCAAATGCTACACAAACTAATAGGAAGTCATGTTCAATTAAGCAAGTCAAATTAGACATCCACTGAAAAAACCATTCACCAATCTGAGTGCTCGCATAATAAATTGCATTGATATAAAATGTCTCTCTATAAATAATTGGAAGGGGCATTGAAATAACATATGGCCTATGGATTCATCATCTATAGAACAAAGGCCATAAGTGAAATTTAAAGCCTAGAAGGAGCTAAGATTTGGTCATGTCCATTGTTGATAGTATACCATAAGCCAAAGTACAAAGGAGAGTTTAAGGACATTCGAATTGTTTTAAATCATGTTATGTTATGTGACTTTATGAGTTATAGTAATGAAAATTTCAAAACATAGCCTTTTGGAGAATTTACCAAAGGGGTTCTTAAGCTAAAGAATTATGTCCTCTTGCAAAAGGTTAGGAGAGTAAGGGGAAGCAGCTTTGTAGGAACCCTAAGCATCTTTTATTAGAAATCTAGTTATTTGCTTATATCACGACACCGGACCTTACATTTGTAAAATACAAATGTCTAACGATGGAGTAGATAGGGAGAAGATATAATGGAGCAAAGGTGCTTTAGTTTTCATTCTATAATCAGATGATCCTTCCATCTCTTATTACATACTAAATTAGAGATTGAATTGTTTTATGGGTTTCAAAATCTGAACCATGTTCCATCAGATATCTCTTTTTAAAGTCAATATCCAAATATTTTTAGTCCTTAAGTAGTTCTCATTCACCCATTTTACCTATAGGACCCTTTATCATTAATGATTCTCCAAAGCCTTTTAGCCATAAAAAGTGTGTTCACTTGTTAGATGCTTTTGATTCCTATCCCTACTTTTGATTTAAGAAGACAAATTTCTTTCCAACTAACTTATAGCTAATGGTGTGGATGTTAATAGAAGTTTTGAGGAGATTCTAAGGAAAGGAGAAACCTAAAGAAGCTGTTATGGAAGCTATTCTTTATGGCATAAGGGAACAAATCATTTTACATTGGAAGAAATTGTAACCTAAACTTAATCAATTCTTGATGAATATAAGGATGAATAATAAGTGAGATAATTGTGAGTATGTGAATTATAGCTTGTTGATGTATTTTAATGTGATTATTGTATTTCGGGATGAATTCCTTATAGCTTTTTTGTACCTATTTAACTCTTGTTGAATAATTTAAATCTTTTTACATTATAAAAAAAGTGATCTAATTGTTGTGTCCCTAGTCTGGAGAAAATTTATCAATAACCTCTCAATGTTCTTACAAAACTAATTGGGTAAAAAACATATGAGTAGAACAATAAGTATGTATATTGCTCAAAATAGAAAGAATGAGCTACAATCTACTTGCAAAAGATAAGTATTTATTGGTCTAGCTTCCTATTTGTTTCACTATATCATCAAATAATGGTTAACAATCTAAATAGGCTATTCTTTGGATGATATGGGAACCCCTAAGGGGGGGGGGGGGTGTAGAAGAAGAGAGGGGTGTTGGGGGTGCTTGAAAGACAACCATAATGCTCAAGATAAGTTATAAGTTAAAGTAGAAGCTTCTATTAAAAAAAATTATAAAAATCTTATACTTATTGATATTTTACCTAAAAGAGAGTGGAAAACATCAATAGACTTTAAGAGACATTCTATGGAAGCTAAATCTACACCATAAAAAGTAAGATATCATATACAAAATTCAAACGTGTGATTCCCAATCTTTTATAATTTTCTGAAATCTGAACATGTTTTTTGTCCTTGCATTCTGCATCAAGATCCTAGACAAAACATCAATACATATAGTAAAGAGATGAGGGGATAAAGGATCCCCTTGTCTAAGGCCTCATACATTACTAAAGATATGAGAATTTTCTCCATTCTTGAGGACACTAAATGTTGCAATGGTTATAAAATTCTTTATCCAATTCATAAAGGTGGATGGGAATCCCTAAGCATCAATGGATAATTGTATAAAGTCCAAATTCACCAAGTCAAAAGCTTTATGAATATCAATCTTTATGGAAAAATTGCTACATGAGACTATGATAATTCTTAAGTAATTCCTGGGCTAGCCTAATGTTATCTTTAATATTCATGTCGTCTATGAAAGTAACTTGTGAATGGTTCATAAAGGTAGGCAAAATATGCTTAAGCCTAAAAGCAAGAAGCTTAGAAAGGATCTTGTAAGAAGTGTTTAACACAGGAGGCAGATATAAATTCCTTTAGAGACTTTAGGGTTGAGGACTTAGGAATCAAACAAAGGTGAGTGTTATTCCAAGTAAAGAGCATTTTGGAACTAGGAAAAAAATAAAAAACAACTTAAAAGATATGAGTTTTAATGGAGCCCCAAGATCTTTTTATAGAAATAAGAATTGAATCCATTTGGATAATGTGCTTTGTTATAGTTAAGCTTCAAAACCAGTTTCTTTATTTCCTCTATCATGAAAGGCTTGTTGAGAAACTACATTTGTTGACTAGTTAGATGCTTAGGAACAATTGATTTGATAACATCAGTTGAGGGAGTATTCCTTAGGTGATTTCCTAATATAAGCTTATCCCTCCCAGCGAATATACCTCCATCATCACTTTTTAGCCTAGAGATTTTGTTGCAATCCCTTCTTGCCAACAAGTATCTGTGAAAAAATTGGAATTGGAGTCCTCCTCCTTCAACAAAGCATCCTAGACTTTTGCATCATTAAGGAATTTTGAGCCTTTGACGCTCTTCCATAGTTTAGAAAGGCTTGTTTCTCCCTTTATTACAGTACAGAATTAATAGGGTAGGCATCTATCTCTCCTTAACAGGGGACTAGTTATTGCCTAACTGCTTCAAGAGCCTTCTCCATGTCACTATGAACCTTAAGGTTCCATCTTTTTAATTCATGCTTAATAATTTTTATTTTTAAGTATAATCTTTAGGATGCAAAGCCTTAAGCATTCAAGCATAAACCACAATCTAGAGCTCTTTGAAAGCCTTCCACAAAATATTGGAAAATTTCCTTTTATATCTTAGTCATTACAAAGTTTGTGATTAGACATGAGTGTTAAGAAAGATCAATTTTTATAGATATTAAATGCTTAAGACCTTCATATCTTGCATTTAAAGGCATATGCTTATATGCATGCATATTATAGTAGTAGTTACATAATAATATTTTTTAAAATCAAGAGGCAAAAGGGAGAGTTTTGGTTAGGCTTCTAAGTTTCCAAAACGCCATAATGAAATTTTAGTAATTTTTATAAAAGGGGAGAGAATAGTAAAGGAATATCAAAGAAATTATAAATTATAAGGAATAGATGCGAGTGAAATTTTTTAGAGAACTATTAGGTTTACTAAATGAATTTGTGAATTTGATTTCTCGTTATCGAGGAGAATCTAAGTTTAGGAAAAGAGGTAATGATTATAAAAGTTTTATCTAAAGATTTAGTAACCCCTTTTTATAATATGTTATAGTTAATGGATCATAAACATAATTGGTCATTGATATTTTTGTTTTTAGTTGGAGTTATTTGTTGTCTCGCGGAGAAACGCTAAATGAATATATCTGAGAGAATTCTTTATTATATAAATAAAGGTAATATTAATTATTATATATTTTGTTCATCTTCCAAAGAACGTAATTTGATGGATTCTTTTGAAAATAATACAATTTCTTGGTATTTATGAAAATAATATATCTAATAAAATTTTTCATTTGATAATCGAAATAATTTTTTAGCTTTTGTCACTTCATATGATATTTGATGAGAAAATTATAAAAAAAAACTTCATTAAGGGCCACCTAATCTAAGTAATAAATCATTTCTTTTAATTTGAGAATATTTTCTTATAAGAAAAATTAACTAGTGATTAATAAGTCACTCTTGTATGAGATTTTGGAGAAGTTCAGAATTATAACGGGAGTTATATAGATGCAATAAAGGGAAATTAAAAATGTAAACATTAACTAAAATAAATAAATTAATATTTATTTAATAATTTTTTAATTAAATTTCTAATTTTTTGATAGGCAAAGACAATCTCTTTTAAGTATATTTTTATTTCTTTAATTTTATTCGATCTTTAGCTGATTTTATAGTAGTCTAATATTGGTTTAAACATTTTGAGTTTTGGTCTCTTCATATTTCTAATAGTAACAGCTCTATAAATAATCATATAATCTTCTATTTTATGCAAGAAGTAAAGAACAGATATTAGTTGAAAAGTATTTTAGAAAGTACTTTTTATTTTTATTTCTATTTAACTTGTGTAAGTATATGAATATTATATTATAAGAAAGTATAGACGGTTGTATTTTTGGATGTTAAAATTATGAATCGGATAAAAATCGTCTTTTTACCTGTAAGACATGGAAAATGGCTTTGTTTTATAGTCTTTGAATTGGACCGGAATAAAGTAGTCTATATGTCACACAAAATGCATCGATCTTAATTATTAAGCACATGTATAGTAAGAGGAGTGAAAAACATTTAGAAAGGATTTAAACACTAAAAGAGCATATATTTCTATGGTAAATTAAATTAGTCGTGTAACTTATCAAACAAATGGTTCCATTGAAAGACGCGAGGGGAAGGAATTTGTTGTCGAAAGTGGACATGGATCCATTCTTGACTTCTCTCCGATTTAAGTAAGTGTCATTTTAAATACATTTTAATTATTACAAATAAGTGTCATTCTTGACTTTGTATGCATGTTTATAATTTTACTTCAAAAATTAACTTTTAATTTTACAAATATCATAATTTCAAGATAATGTAATATGCAATTTCTCTCCAATGCTAACAATTTCAAAGTAACTTTACGAGAGTATTAATAAGGGTATATTTATAATTTTATTAACTTTCTTAATAAACGTGCATTTTTTTAAAACAATATTTATTATTAATCGAAAGGCTACGAATAAAATCGAAAAATGATTTATGGTCAATTATTACCGCGCAACGATTCCTTTCCTAAAGGTGTTTTGATTTTTGGAGTTTGCACAGGCAAATATCTCTTGTTGGATTTAAAGATAGGTCTCCCCCACTCACATGGTTTGTCTCTGAGCTATCACCATTCAACTTTGAAAGTGAAATTTCTTTGTGGTTACTGTGGCTGAAAAGATTCCTAAATTAAGTGGACCAAACATCTCCTATTAATGATTTGGGTGTGTCGGGACAAACGTGTGCCCTTTAATTATACGTTATTTAGGTACTAAATGGAGCCGGGTCCCAGATATCACCCCCTTCAGGTACTTCTTTGCGAAGCATATGTCAGTTCTAAGCGGATATTTTTTTGAATATGCTCCTTCTGTCCTTCATCCTTATTTTTTTTTTCTTTTTGTGTGTAAAATGTTACCACGTACAAGTTTCTTTTTTGTTCACTTTTTGTTTGGTTTAATTTCCTATAGTGCTTTTTTTTTTTGGTTTGTTTATTCCCCCTTTTTTTGGTTTGATTTCCTATAGTGCTTTACAATACAAAGATACCATGCAAGTTCCCTGCTTTTATTGCCAGAGAGCGACAAGTTACGGGTTGCTACTACAGGTATCATCATTACTGTGCAAACTGAAGATGATGTAAGCTAGCGTGTTTACATATATGTACTTGATGCACTCATTACGAGGTGAAGATATAACATACTTTTTAGGTATTTGTCTTTCACGTGAGATGATGCACTTACTTAGTAGGGCCACTTGCAGACTAAATGGTCATCTTCCCATAAAAGGTTATAACAAGAGAAAAGGGATGATAAGAAGATTGAAAAACATAAAAAAGAACAACTAAAGGAGAAATACAACTCGCCTTGTCTGATCATGAAAGGAACCCGAATGGAGTCATCCTGCAACTCTAAGATAGCCCTATGATCGATATCTAACTCAATCGAAAGGTTTCTGTAAAATCAAGTCATTTAATTGTTAAAAACTTTTTATATTTTAAAAGTTAAAAGAGCAAAATATTATGAAAATTAATTTTATCATTTTTTTGAAAATTTCGATAGCGCAACGACTGCATTTTGATATTCACAAAATTTTCAAAAGCCCTATAAAGTTTCAAATCACTTCTATATTCATACGAATTTCCCAACTACAGATTTTGAACTTCAAGTCCACATACAAGCAATCCTGAACAAATAATTCTCAACAATCACTACAATAGACTTTAAAAAGACAAAACATATTCATATATTTCATTAAAAAACCTTTATAAACATCAATTCTTTACACAAATGTACATATCAAAATGACACAAGTACAACAACACCTAACAATACAGCTAATCCTACGGCAGAGTCCCAATTACTGCAGCACTTGCACATATACTTGGGGTGGTTTGTTTAAAAACATAGAAACAAGAGTGAGTTAAACAAGCTCAGTGAGTGTTAATCCGTTTACTAAAAACATTGAAATTTTCATGACAACATAACTGCAATATTCCCATACAATCATAAAACTCAAGTTAAAGATTTTGCATAACAATTTATTCGTACATCATCAAATCTACTAATAACATAACATTTCGTAAAACACAATTCCAATTTTTCTGAAACACCATTCCATAATATTTTTCGACATTAAACTCATAATATACAAGTTTCCATTTTCCATTTTCATTTTTTAAAACAATAAATAGTAGTGACAATAAGTTTTCTCAAAACTTTTGTACTGAAAATAAGTCAACCACTAGAATTAGCACCATACGGTTCTTCTCAAATCATTTTTAAAAATAAATAGTGACAGCATTATTACTGTCATGAATTTTCTTACTCAACATATCCGACCACTAGTTCCTTTACCATACGGTACACTAAGCATAAAATTACGGAGCTGGTTCCACATCGCTTACGCGTAACTAGATAACCACTGGTTACGAAGCTGGATCTACATCGTTTATCCGTAACAAGTTACAGAGTTGGTTCTACATTGCTTACCCGTAATATGTTAACCACCATAAATATACCGATATAATAACATGTATAAAGCGTACCGGTGTACCATAGGCAAAATCAACTCTTACATATATGACTCATCTTATTTTCTAAATCAAATATGAGATGATTCATAATCATTCAATTTAATGCATAATTTCAATGTAACTTCCAATCATACAAAATTTAACTTTCAAGTTAAAACTCATATATTGCTAAAGCATAATCTTATGATGGCAATATTCACTTGGAAAGCATCATTTGTATAAAACTCTTCATAAATATTCATTTCATGATCAATGAAAACCATTTGCATAAACTCAATTTAAAGTACACTCACAACTTGCTAGTCTTTATAAATAGAAATCATTTACATAAAATCAATTTAAAGAACACTCACATGTCAATAATTCTTTTGCAAATAATTTAGTCATATAATAAAATTAAAATACATTCACAACTTGCTAGTTTCCTTTTCACCATTTTGAAATCCTTCAGTTGGTTTCGTTTTTTGATATGAAAACCTAATACAAATGCGTTAAACTCCTTAACACATTTTCCAATCAAATACACTATAAATTATGTCAACTTCATTACTTTCCATATACACTCCATATACTAATTTTCTCCAAATAATAGCATAATACTTCATTTAATAATTCTAATACCACAAGTATACTTAATGACCATCCACAGTCATATTCACATGGTCATTACATCATAATCATACTTTTATACTAAAAATGGCCTTAAGGCTAAACTTAACATATTGTACATTAAACTCTTCAAATTTAATTCCGTTTGATTTCTAACACTTAAAAACCAATCTAAATTCACTTCCATGACATTTTAATACACCCATTTAAGCCATAAAATTTTATTAACAAATTTTTACAAAATCATGCACCCTACACCAAATTTCAATCAAAACTAATTACAAATCAATTCCTTTTAATTTCTTTACTTCATTAGCATCAAAATCATGCTATAAACATCATAAAACATCAAAATAGAATTTTGGATCATAATACATTAAAAACCCTAACCATGTTCGAAAACTCATTCAATCATTTCCATGGTTTTTCTTTCGTTCTTTCATCATTAAACTAACTTCCTAATGCCATTTATTAATCTTAAATCATCAAATAACAACATAAAATACTTTAGGCAATAGGTCTCACCTTTGAACAAGGTTCCACACTTTAGTTTTCCTTGATTTGCTTCCAATGTAATAAAAACTTGATATTACATTAAAAGGGTGCAATTTACACCATCAAAACCAAATAGAACCTATAACCCAACAAATCCAATTTTTCAACAAGATTAGTGAGCTTACCAACCCATTTTCTTTTCTTCTTCACTTGGATGGCCATGGAATCTTGTTACATGCTTGATTGGAGGTAGAACAACATGGAAAACTCTTTGTAACACTTCTCCATGTCATAGGTGAAGCTCTATCTTCTTCTTTTCTTTTATTCTTTTTTTCCTCTCTCTTCCCTCTTTTCTCCAACAATAGCCAAACCCACCTTGCTTCTCTATTATTTTCTTTTAATTTTTAGGATCTTTAATGATGCTCTCCGTTCACTCTCATGGCTATGTTAAAAGAATGAAGCAAAATGTTACTTTTACACTCATTTAATGGATTACACATGTCACCTTCTTATTTGTCATCACTAATGACTCATCTCACACTTCTCATTTTTGCATTAGTCATTTTTAATGACTCATAAATACACTAGTATCTTGTAAAAAGACCAAACCGCCTTTAATGAGTACAAAAAGACCAAATGGCCCCTTAATGCATTTAATTCATCAACTAATATAATTAAATCTCGAAAATGTTTCACAACCATCTTATCTTTAATTTGACTGTGAAATACTCTTTTTAGGGTCAATACTTATTGACTGCATGCTTTTAAAAATTTCACATGGGTTTAAATCATCAATACACATTATTTTCCAGAAAGGGAATTTTAGTCCAATAGTTTCAGATTACCCAAATTCTATTCAAACAACCTCCATTTTGACCCGTTTAAATTCCTATAGACTCTAATCCTAATTTTTGAGCTTTTCATCATATTTTGAAATTATTCGGTAACTTTTTTGGTTACCCGGATGAATTTTCTTATTGAATCCAAAAATCACTAAATGTCACCGAAATCATATGGATTTCATTCAAAAGTATCACCTAAATCTCCAAAGCACATTTTGGTGCTTTTAAAGCTTGTTCAAACTCATTCCCTAGCTTTTTGGAGCTTTCGAAAAATTTCTGGTCGAGTCCAAAACTATCTCTGGTCTATTCGTGATCTCCGTTATAACCTCAATAATACATTTAAACGGTTAAATTACTCTACTATACCATAAATAGAGCATACTCTATAAAATGCATGTACAACATAATACAATTATCGACTTAGGATATTACAGATAAGCTACCAATATATATATGTAATTACATTTTAACGCTAGTTGGTTTTGACTTTTCCTAGTAGGAACAAAATAAAAGGAATTGTGGTGAAAAGGCATGGAAGGAATTTGCATAATATATTGCTTACTACAAACATAGTAAAACCATATCATTCATGACCACACATACTATTTGGAAGGCTAACTTTTCTCCAGAAAATGTCACAAACATTGTAAAATAATTTACTATGATTAATCCATTCATATCTCTCTTTTCTTTCTGGCTCATCCTTGTTATGGTTCAAAATTGAAAACACTCAAGACCTCTTTGAACTACTCCTTCATATTTGTTTCGTTGTGGGAATGTACTCTTTGTACAATTCCATGTGACCTTTGTATACAATCAACACTATTTATGTTACCAACCTATCAAAAGTTTGATGAAATTGCAAGGAAGTTTATCCTTTAGTAAATATATTTTTGGTTGAACAACACCAATAGTGTTGTCTTGGGTTGTTTTTGGAAATATTGGCTAATCATCATCTTGAATTAGTTAAAGCAACAAAGTATTTACTAATGTATTATGGTTAATTAGTTAGTTGTGCTTTAGTGACATAGTTATTTAAAGGTATTCTTTGTCTTATACATATTTAAATATATATGATAAAGTCCATAAGAAAAATGTTCATTGTTACTGAAATTATGATGATATCACAATTATAAGATTCATATTGTTTTAATGTACTATTCCTAATTTGTTCCTATTCATTATTCTATTAAGACTAGACATTATAGAATATAAAAGCACTAGCACATGTTATTCTTCTAACTTTTGAAAAAAATCAATTGATCTTGTAGACTATATTATGGAGATACTTAAAACAAATGAGTAGATGTTTGTTAGAGAACAAGTTTATTGAAATGAACCCATATAAGAATTCTATTTGAAACATTACTTGTATGTATATGAAAATGTCCATTGTGATGATTATATAAGTAATCATTTGACCTAAGATCACCAAAGAATCTCATATAGGGATTGTTACATTTTGATACTACTTATAACCTATTCCAGTTAAGAGTAGCTCAATTGATAGTCATTATATATAGAATAAATTATACGAATGTAACATCCCATTTTCATACTAAGAATTAGAACCCTAGATTTTTGTAATTGAGAAAATAGCAATGAGGGATTAGAAAAATGCATTTCATGCTCATGCAGAATGTTAACATACACACACATGAATTTGATAATTGCACAAATTACAACGAATTGTTTATATACTCATTTGACATTTTCAAGTATAAATCGTTGTTTTAATGTGATTATAATATGAATTATGGATTATGTGTCTTAAAAATTGAGTTGGAGTGTATAAGTAGTGAATTAGAATTTTCGGTGAAACATGAACATTTTCTAAAATTTAAGGTATTTTTTGACTAGGAAAAATGTCAAGTTGCAGAACAGTTGATAAATGGCAATAGAAATAAGATTCAAATGGCAATGGAAATTTTTATAAATGACTTTAGGATTTAATGACATATGTCATTGAAAATTGGGAGAAAATTCGCTTGAAAATTGGAGACAAATGGACTAGCTTTTTAAAAGAACCAATTAGAGACCACAATAAGATGACAAATGGAAAGTGACAAGTGTCACAACACTTGCCACTCACCACTCACGAATTTTTACCCAACTTAAAGACCATTTTATGGTCTTTCACTTGCTAATTACGATACATGCTTCTCTCATCTCCATCTTCTTCATTTTCTTCATCTTTCTCTCCATTCACGACCATCCCACCTCACCCTCATCATGTTGATTTTTGTTCAACTCTTTCACTTTGTTTCTTCAAGATTCATTGTCTTCTCCATCTTGTCACTAAAACAACCAACCTATTCCACCTTAAAAGGGTGATGATCGTATATGTTAGAGGAGCTAGGGTTTCATGGTGATTGAAGAAGCTTTGGGTAAATCAAGTAACTTATTAATCTTCATAGCTTTGATGAATGAAGCATATTTGATGATAGATAAAGGTTAAATGTTCATAAATGAGGATGGGTACATGCTAAAACGTGAATAAGTAATGCAGTAGATTAAAGTCCTGCTTTGGTGTTTTGATGGGTAATAGATTATGGAATCATATAATGTTGGATTAATTGAGTAAATAGTGTTTAAAGTGTGCTAGAAAAATGATAGTTGTAATAGTTTGCACTAATTATACATTTGTAATTTAGCCATAACTTATTCTATAGATATCCAAATGAGATGATTTTTTATTTGGATTAAATGAGACATATTGCTACATTTTGGATGAAGAATCAAATTCAATTTTTTTCTATAAGAGTTTCAAAATTTGACTTAAATTTATGTATTGGGTGCAACAAATTGATGGGTGAATACATGTGTTTGTGTCCTATTTTAAGAGTGAAAACCATGAGTGATGAATTGTTATGCAGATGTTATGAGTTGTAAATTATGGGTATAAGGAAAGTGAAAGTTATGTTAACCAAGATGTTGAGTTATGCTCTTGAAATGAGATGAATTAAGGATATAGTTAAAAGTCAAACGAAAATGGAAATGAGGTTGAATATGTGTAGAAAGTTGATGATGAATATATATATGTATATGTTATGTTTTTGTGTTCATGATCAATCATGGACTATAATTTGTTTATGGACGATATTGAGTTGAAAAGGAGTTAGAATAAATAGGAAATGATGAATAATTGAACTAGAAATGATGGACTAAACATAAGGTGTTGAATGTAGTAAGTAAAGACTTAGAATTTGGAAAATATGGATGCAATTGGATATACTGTTAAGTCATTAATAATTTTGAAGATAAATAAAAAGCAGATGAATGAAAAGCAGATGGAAGATAAACAAAAAGCAGACGGAAGCATCAGTCTGAGTTAGTTACAGAACTCAACTGAATAACCGTTTCTTTGAATAATCAAGAAGCAGTTACCAAGAAGCAGTTTAAGATGAAGGCTATAAATACGAGTCGGAGTCGAAGATTGCAAACTGACTGAAACTATTGAAAGTTACAAAAAGCTAGAGCAATATTTTCTGTACCAAGTTCGAAACACTTTTAGTTTGAAAGTGATACAGATAGCCTGGAGAGGCTTAGAGTGAAAAAATACTATTTGTAAAGAGACCTGAAGAGGCTCAGTGAAAAAGAATACTTGTAAAGTTTTGAGAGATAGTGAAATCTCAAAACGCCATCTAAGGACTGGACGTAGCCGACAGTTTGGGGTGAACCAGTATAAAAATTACTGTGTCGAAATTTCTCAACTCTCTCTCTCTCTTAATCGTGATTTTCAATATTACTATTTTACACAAGTTTTAGAAAATCCTTTACAAACGTGATTTACAGTAGTTCTTTTGAAACGAACAAGTTTTGTTTTAAGCTAAAGAATTTTTCAAAAAAAGGGGTTTAACGAAAAGTTTACCACAATTCAACCCCCCCTTCTGGTGCATCTATATATCGTTATTGAGTATTGTATTAACGTTTGATTCACTTCAATTGGTATCAGAGCTTGGTGTCCAAGAATCACTTTAACAAAGTGTGGATTAAAGATTATGGCAGAATCACATACATACATACCAGAAGGTGCCTCAGTCACTAGACCTCCGGCGTTCAACGGAGAAGACTACCATTACTGGAGAGATAGGATGCGATTGTTCATTGAATCTACTCACATTGACCTATGGGAATCTTATCCCATGAATCAGATAAAGCAAAGTTTTTCTTGAGTTGTGCCTTAAGCAGTAGCGAATATGATAAAGTCCACGGATGCGATACTGCGAAGGAGATATGGGATACTTTATCCATTGCACATGAAGGTATGAACCAAGTGAAAGAATCCAAGATAAGCATTCTTGTGCATCAGTACAAGTTGTTCAAAATGAAGGATGAAGAATCCATTGATCAAATGTTTGGAAGATTTCAAACAATCATTAATGGATTGAAAGCTCTTGGAAGAATGTACAATAATCAGGATCACGTTCGGAAGATCCTAAGAATTCTACCAAAGAGGTGAATACCGAAGGTGACTGCTGTACAAGAGGTCAAGGATTTAAGCGTGCTGAAGCTTGATGAATTACTTAGATCGCTAAAGATACATGAAGTTGAGCTCGATGTTGAAGACAAGCCTAAACGGGACAAGTCGATAGCACTAAAGGCTGGACAAAAGAATCACAAGACTCAAAAGAAGACGAAGAGGAATTTATCAAAAGCTTTGAAGATTGAAGAATCAAAAAATGATGATTCCAGCGAGACAGAACCTGAGTCAAGTGAAGAGGATGATGAGCTATCTTTCATCTCG
Organism: Erythroxylum pelleterianum; assembly: GCA_027563865.1. NCBI lineage: Eukaryota > Viridiplantae > Streptophyta > Magnoliopsida > Malpighiales > Erythroxylaceae > Erythroxylum > Erythroxylum pelleterianum. The sequence goes on along the minus strand of JAOQMR010000007.1, from coordinate 9,077,201 downwards.
AGGAAGATAAGAAGAATGTGGAAGAAGAAGACTAAAGGGAACCCAACCTTCAGAAAGAACGACAAAGATGATGGAAAGATCGAGAAGACATCCATCACATCCTACGAGTGCAACAAGCCGGGACATTACAAGTTCGAGTGTCTGACATTGAAAAGAAAACCAAAGAAGAGTAGAGACAGTAAGAAAAGCATGATGGCAACTTGGGGGGATTTGGATTCATCTGAATCAGATACGAACTCCGAGACTTCAGAACATGCAAACATATGTCTGGTAGCTAAAGAAGAAAGTGATGAGGAGGTAACCTCGAACTATAATGATTTGCAAGATGCATACTCGGAATTACTGGAGGATTCCCATGCTATTCTGAAACAGTACAAACTGTTAAAGAAAAAGTATGTGGAAAACCTTAAACATACACAAGAGATAGAGAGTGAAAACATGAGTTTAAAAGAATAAGTTGACGATATGAAGAAAAATAGAGTCATAGATAGATCTCAAGAGATCAGACAACTGAAACTTAGGATCAACAGTCTCTCAGTTGATCTAGCTACTTTTACTGGAAGTACTAGAAAGATGAACGATATGCTAGGGAAATGCAGACATCCTAGTGATAAAACCGGATTAGGGTTTACTGGGAATAAGTCTCAACATAAAGGAAAACCAACTTTTCAGAAAAAAAAGAAAATTTTTCAGTCACATTTTCATCAACAGTCTCATTAAATGCATTATTATCATTCTGTGCATAATACTAACCCAGAAGGACCCAAGAGAATTTGGGTACCTAAGAATAAAATAATATCTCCTACAGACATCCTTCCTTGGAAGAAGCAGCAAACATCATTAGTATTTGGACAGTGGCTGCTCACGCCATATGACGGGAAGAAGGTCTATGTTCCTAGATCTTCAATATAAGAGGGGAGGATCAGTAACTTTTGGAGACAACTAGCAGGGAAAGATAATCGGAATCGGTAAGATTGGTAAGGATTCCCTTGCATGCATTGAAAATGTTCTGCTAGTTGATGGTCTAAAGCACAACTTGATAAGTATTAGTCAAATGTGTGACTCTGGTTTTGAAGTCATATTCAATCAAAATTTTTGTGAAGTCAGAAACAAAGACATGTCTATATTCTTCTCTGCCAAAAGACGAAACAATCTTTAGAAAATCGATTTAGAAGATTTTCAAACACAAAACATTTCATGTTTTTATCAACTGAGGAAGAAAGACTGAGCTGGCATAAAAAACTAGGTCATGTCAGCTTTAAACATATTTCAAAGTTGTTGAAGCATGATTTAGTAAAAGGTTTACCAAAAATTAGTTTTGACAAAGATTTCTTTTGTGAGAGTTGTCAGAAAGGAAAACAAGTTAAAACATCGTTTTCCTCTAAAAATGTCGTAACATTGTCTATACCTCTAGAGCTGTTGGATATACTGTTAACTCATTAATAATTTTGAAGATAAATAAAAAGCAGATGAATGAAAAGCAGACGGAAGATAAACAAAAAGCAGACGGAAGTAAAAGCAGACGAAAGCATCAGTTTGAGTTAGTTACAAAACTCAACTGAATAACCGTTTCTTTGAAGAATCAAGAACCAATTACCAAGAAGAAGTTGAAGACGAAGGCTATAAATACGATTCGGAGTCGAAGATTGCAAACTGACTGAAATTACTGAAAGTTACAAAAAGCTAGAGCAATATTTTCTATAACAAGTTCGAAACACTTTTAGTTTGAAAGTGATACAGATAGCTTGGAGAGGCTAAGAGTGAAAGAATACTATTTGTAAAGAGACCTGAAGAGGCTCAGAGAAAAAGAATACTTGTAAAGTTTTGAGAGATAATGAAATCCCAGAAAGCCATCTGAGGATTGGACGTAGCCCACGGTTTGGGGTGAACCAGTATAAAAATTACTATGTCGAAATCTCTTAACTCTCTCTCTCTCTCTTAATCGTGATTTTCAATATTATTGTTTTACACAAGTTTTAGAAAATCTTTTACAAACGTGATTTACAGTAGTTCTTTTGAAACAAACAAGTTTTGTTTTAAGCTAAAGAATTTTTCAAAAAAGGGGTTTCACGAAAATTTTACCACAATTCAACCCCCCTTCTTGTGCATCTATATATCGTTATTGAGTATTGTATTAATATGTGATTCACTTCATATACTTCGTGGCAAGAGGCATAATTTTTTTTTGAAAAACTCGGATTGAGGTCATTTAAGTGTGATATCGAAGAGGACATCGAGTTATACAACTTCTATGAAGACCACGAGAAGAGATTTTGATGTCTAGAGGGTCAAAAATTCAAATTTCTGTAAGTGACTTGTGAAGGCCTGCTCAACAGACATGAATGTCCGACTAACGGACATTCACTGGCCATTTGCTCTTAATTTAGGCTAGAATGGGGCCTGAATTGAACCTAGAATGATGCTTAAATTGAGTGACTAATGTGTGATATGTTTGAAGTGATAATGGAGGTTATAACTTAGTGAACGAATGGATGATATCAAAGTACCAAAGGCATGAGTATAATGGAAATGAAGATATTCATATGATTATAGTTATGATTTAAAGGAGTTGAGTGATATGTACGAAGTGCTTAAATGTGAATGAGAATTAGGTATTATGAGAGCATATAATGTTAAAAAAGAAATGACAAGAAATTGATTTATGATATTGGAATAACCAAGTGTTCTTGAGGTGTGAGCCTAAGGATACGCTAGACACATACAACGGATAAAGATTGATTGGTAAACTTAGAATGATCATTTACAATTGAAGTGTAAACCTAAGTTTAACTAGACATATATAAATTATGAAATGAGAATGAGCATAAGATGTAAATTTAGATTATATACCTTAGATTGTCATTGAGCATGCATTATACACAATACAGATATATGTGTATATGATTGAGTATTCATAAGATTGTGCAATTAATAATGTATGTACAATATATGTTTTTCATAATATGATGATACACGATAGAACGTCCGCATCCAGACATTTTTGGATCATTGAAGCTAAGGCTAATCTGGAGCGTACAGTGATTTGACCTAGATGGTCTCATTTCATTATTGTTCTGTTTTAAATTTCTACATTAAATGACTACTGATATGATTGATATGCAATTTGAATGTGATTGTATTGATTCCGAACATTGAATGTCCGAGGCATTTGATGCATGCAAAAATCATTGGAAGTGCTCATTGTATGTGAATTTGACGAAATATGTGATACTCAACTTGATTGTTGAATGCCGGACCAAGTTTCGAAGAAAAATGCGAATGTGCTGCATATGAATGAAATAAGGGATTCTCAACGTATATGTTGAATGTCGGACTAAGGTCCGATGACAAATGTGAACGAGAATGTGATAGTGAATATGATTGTGTGATATTGAGCACTTGTAATTGACTGAATATATGTGATCCATTTCATTACATGAATGCATGAAACATAAAGGTTGTTGTGATTGGAGTAGCAACAGAAAAAGAGCTTAAGGCTTAGAAAGTGAAAAAGAGCTTAAAGCTCATAATGTGATTAAGAGCCAAAGGCTCACTGTGTATAATGAGCCCGATATCTCCAACAGATATGGGACAGTTATCAATGAGCCCGGTATCCACAATGGATAATACGGGATAGTTATAGGCACTCGGTCACAATAATAACAAATAAAAGTGAGTCTCATGAGCACTACATATGCATCTGATATGTATGATTTAAATAGTTTGACAAATTTTGAATATGATTGTTGGACCCCGCTCCCGGAGTCCAACTGTCCCGGTTGGTGGGCCCTAACTGATGGCCCATTCCCGAGACGCTGGCTGAAAACTGGCTAAAATCTGAACTCTAATACCCTGACACCGACACTGGT
>JAOQMR010000007.1:9039526-9054437 GCA_027563865.1 Erythroxylum pelleterianum | reverse complement strand
GTTTGGGGTGAACCAGGATAAATCTTTGTGTCTATACTTTTCAACTTCATCTTTATCTCATCACATACGAATCAAAGTATTCTAAAACAGTTTTTAATTTGAGTTGTGATAACTTTCTGAATAAAACAAGTTTTTAGTTTAAACAAAACAAAATTATTTTTAGAAGGGATCGTTTAGAAAAGAATACCACAATTCAACCCCCCCTTCTTGTGTATTTTGGTCGTATTATTAACGTGTGATTTACTTCAAAGTTTTCTTCTAGTTTTTTTTACCTTGATATCACGAAGGTTAGATGTGAGCTTTCTTAAAAAGACAATAGAGATGCTAAATATTTGGTTTTGATTACTTGTATTGAGTTATTTTTTCTTTTTTCAATTAGAAGGGTTTAGCTTTGATGACCTTAAAATTTTGCATACATTGGAAGGCTCGAGATCACCTTTGAGAGACCGTAGGTCCCTTCAAAACTTTTTCTCTAAAGCCTATAATGTTTAACATAGTATTGAAGATTTTGAAAGGCAATTTCCTTATATTGGGATAATTACCCTCTAAGATAGTAATAGGAAAATGATAGGTATGGCATTTCCCAAAATAAGTATAGTTATGGGGAAAAGTGATTAGCGAGCTAAAATTCACTAAGAATTTATCCAATTTCTTTTGTAAGCTCTAGTCTCATGCCTGTTTATTGCACCAAGAACATGTTACTAATATATTTGCGGTCTGCCACTCCTATATCCTAAGTGAAGCTTTGAAGTTTGGAAAAATTATTTCTAGTGCTCCTACTGCTGCCTCTAATTTCCTTAAGGGATAGAACATAGTTGAAATCTATAACTATGGCCTAAGACTTAAAAAAATTTGCATCGAAGGCCCTCAATTATCTTCATAAGTATTATTTCTAGATCTCCCATTTAGAAGCATAAATAGTAGTAATGGATAGAGGGACATAATTTGTATATCTAATTAGCTCACATTGTAAAAATTGATAAGTATAAACCAAATAACAAGTTGTTATTTAATAAGATCAAAGGATACAATTAACTATCTAATGTTGTTAAACAATTACAGAGTGAGTGTACATGTAAATTGAAAGGAAAAAAAGGTATTTTAACATGTCAGAATCATATAGACATTAGGTTCTCTAATTCCTCAAAAGTAGATCCGTTAAGTAACCTTATGGATGGTTCACTTTAAACACCCTTTTATATGCTACTCACTTGAAAATTTTCTTTAGATTGCGTATAATTCATGTAAATTTGTATATACATGTTTTTTTGGTTATTATACAATATAAAAATGAATTACAATTCATTAATTAAAGATAAAAATATTTGTTGTCTTAGTAATTTATGTGATATATTGCCCTTATATCTATGATCCAGTCACCTATGCTTCTTTGACTCTCACAACATTCACTTATTAAAGGCAATTTACTAGTTAAATTAATGTATTACAAACATATTTGTGTCTTTAATTTTTTTTCTTATGAATATTCTCATACTCTCCTGTGTTTCTAATTGCTGGGTTATCTTCTCTTATATCTTCATTTTCCAAAAAACTAATTATTTCTCTAGGTTCAACATTGGCTTGTATAATAAATCAATAATGTGTAACCTTATTTCATAGAATTTTTATAGTTAGGTGTAGATCTCTTTGTATGCACAATTGTTTTTAGGTGCAAGTCTCTTTTAATATATTGATCCTTCGAGAACACAATCACTTTTGTGGTGAAAGAACACTATATTTGACCCCACATATTATATTTCAAGGTTAGAAAAAAAAACATTAAAATTTTTTGATATTTTCAGTATTGTCAATCATTGTCTCGTGATTATTTTTGAACCATGTTAAACATTTAATTGTTTGTGGAAATTTTTGTGAATGATTTCACTTATATTTAATTACATTTAGTGATGGAAGCTTTAAACATTATGAACAATTCTAATGGTTGCGTAGAAATAAATGGAAAGGTTGGGGTATCGAAAAATACCATTGTAACATTTTGTTTCTATACTAAAGTTTGGAACCCTAGATTTCTGTAATTGAGAAAATAGGAATGAGAGATTAGAAAAATGCATTCCATGCTCATGCATAATGTTAGCATACACACATGTGAAATTTGATTATTGCACATATTACAATGAATTGTTCATGCACTCATTTGACATTTTTCGGGTATAAATGACTATTTTAATAGGATTATAGTGTGAATAATGGATTATGTGTCTTAAAAATTGAGTTGGAGTGTATAAGAAGTGAATTAAAATTTTTAGTGAAATATGAAAAGCTTATGAAATTAAGAGTATTTTTGGACTAAGAAAAGTGCCAAGTGGCAGAACAATTGATAAATGGCAGTAGAAATAAGAGTCAAATGGCAGTGGAAATTTTTATAAATGACAATGGGATTTAATGACAAGTGTTATTGAAAATTGGGTTAAAATTTGGAGACAAATGGACTAGTTTTTTTAAAAGAACCAATTAAAGACCACAATAAGATGACAGACACTTGCCACTCACCATCCACGAATTTTGACCCAACTTAAAGACCATCTTATGGTCTTTCACTTGTCCATTTACGAAACATGCTTCATTTCTTCGTCTTCTTCAATTTTCTTCACCTTTCTCTCCTTCATTCACGACCATCCTACCTCACCCTCATCATATTGATTTTTGTTCAACTCTTTCACTTTGTTTCTCCAAGATTCATTGTCTTCTCCATCTTGTCACTAAAAGAACCAACCTATTCCACCTTAAAAGGGTGACGATCGTATATGTTGGAGGAGCTAGGGTTTTATAGTGATTGAAGAAGCTTTGGGTAAATCAAGTAAGTAACCTATTAATCTTCATGGCTTTGATGAATGAAGCATATTTGATGATAGTTAGAGGTTAAATATTCAAAAAATGAGGATGGGTACATGCTAAAACGTGAATGAGTAATGTGGTGGATTAATTTCTTGCTTTGGTGTTTTGATGGGTAATAGATTATGGAATGATATAATGTTGGATTAATTGAGTAAATGGTCATTTGGCCTTCATTTAGGCTAGAATGGGGCTTAAATTGAACCTAGAATGATGCTTGGATTAAGTGCCTAACGTGTGATATGTATGAAATGATAATTGGGGTTATAACTTAGTGAATGAATCGATAATATCAAAGTACCAAAGGCATGTGTATAATGGGAATGAAGATGTTCATATGATTATAGTTATGATTCAAAGTAGTTGAGTAATATGTATGAAGTGGTTAAATGTGAATGAGAATTGGGTATTATGAGAGCATATAATGTTAAAAAGGAATGACGAGAAATTAAGTTATGATATTAGAATAACCAAGTGTTCTTGAGGTGTAATCTTAAGGATAAGCTAGACACATATAAAGGATAAGGATTGAATGGTAAACTTAGAATGATCATGTACAAATGAAGTGTAATCCTAAGTTCAATTAGGTATATATGAATTATGAAACGAGAATGAGCATAAGATGTGGATTTTGATAATATACCCGGGATTGTCATTGAGCTATACACAACATATATATATATGTATATGTATATGATTGAGTACTCATAAGATTGTGCAATTAATAATGTGTGTACAATATGTATTTTGCATAATGATGATACAAGATAGAACGTCCGCATCTAGACGTTTTCAGATTATGGAAGCTAATACTAATCTAGAGCGTACTGTGAGTCGACCTAGATGGTCTTACTTTAAATGATTGTTTTGTTTAAATTCTACATTGATTGATTATATGAATGTGATTGTATTGATTCCGAACATTGAATGTCCAAGGCATTTTATACGTATATATCATATTGGAAGTGCTCATTTTTTGTGAATTTGATGAAATAAGTGATACGCAACTTGATTATTGAATGTCGGACCAAGTTTCAAAGAAAAATGTGAATGTGTATATGAATGAAATAAGTGATTCTCAACTTAAATGTTGAATGTCGGACCAAGGTCCAATGACATGTGTAAAGTGAAATAAGTGACTAATTGATCTTATGTAATTGATGCATTTCATTACATGAATGCATGATAACATAAAGGTTGTTGTGACCAAAGTATCCACCAAAAAAGAGCTTAAAGCTCAGAAAGTGAAAAAGAGCTTAAAGCTCAGAATGTGATTAAAAGCCAGATGCTCATTATGTATAATGAACTCGGTATTCGCAACGAATACGGGATAATTATCAATTAGCCTGGTATTCGCAATGGATACGGGACAGTTATAAGCACTCGGTCACAACAGTAACAATTGAAAGTGAGTCTCATGAGCAATGCATATGCATTTGATATGTATGATTTAAATAGTTTGATTAATTTCTGAATGTGATATATGTTTTAAGTGAATATGAAATGTATGTGAATCAACAAGTTGAATTGATGGAGTGATGTGAATTATGCACTTATATGAATTGACGTGTTATATGATTGAGTGAGTCATCGAAGATGGTCTACTCACTGAGTTTGCAAAACTCACCTAAAATTTGCAATAGTTTTCAGGCTTAAAGAAGATCTCCAGTTAGACAAATTATAGTCTAGTCACTGCATTCGAGTAAGAGATAGAGGTCGGAATCAGTTCGCGTTTGCATATGTATTTCATTATTTTGTATCAAATATATATTACACAATTATTATACCTAGGTTATTTAAATAATTTTATTTTGTAACGACTTTCCAAATTGGTAATTTTTGTAAATGAGATTGAACAATGAGTGTAGTAACACTCTATAATGAAATAAAATGGGCCTGATTTATTTATTGATTTTTCACATATGCGTGTGATTTATGAAAATTTTATAATGAGTTTGACTGACTAACTGTTCTAGCATGCCACCCTCGTAGAGAATGTCCTCGAATACCACAGGTTTGTTCGGGCATATGCCCTATGAGAGTGGAGTGCTACACATTTAATCTTATTGATGGTTAAAGAAGTGAAGAAGGGAAATCAAACAACTACTTCCTTTTCCGAATCTTGTTGGAAGAATATTAAGGTAGGTCTTCAAAACAAAATTCATTAATGACTATGCTGTGTTCAATTGAAAAATAAGTATAATGCATTAAGGGCTAGATTGAAGATTTTTATGAACTTACTCAAAGAAACAAGAATTGGTTACAACTCCTTCACCAGTGAAGTTAATGCTATAGATAAATATTGGAAAATTTATTTACGGCAAGATATGTCTATTTATTAACATATCATATTATATAATATTTGTTCTCTTGCTTCCTTTTTATAATTGTAAGTACATAAGATGACTCAAAGATTAAAAAAAATTAAGTAAGAAGTTTTTTTACTTGTGTTATATTTTTGGAGATACTACTGCATTTGGTTTGTATGCATATCCATCGACTAAATCTCCACTAAACAATACAGAAGAGGAACATATAGTTGATGTTAATGAAGATTGCTCATATAATGAAAAAGGAGATATGATATGTAATGGCTGGATGGGAAAGTACTGAAAATGACTATCAAATTCTTTTTAAAATAGCAACAAATCCAACAAAATAATTTCTTATACCTCCATAAGGTATTACATTATTTTAAATAAACATAATAATTACAATTAATTTTTAATAACTTTTTGCTCATATTATGTTCATTATATGTTAGGCGAGTTTTATTTGGTTGATTTAGGCTACACCAGTATGCCTAGACTTTTGTCACCGAGCTGAGAGATATCATTTGCAGGATTATAGAGCAAGAGAAAAACCTCAAGGTCTATAGTAATTGCTTAACTACAAGGAATCTTTATTGAGAAACATTATTAAAAGATGTTTTGGTGTTTTTAAAAGCAAAATTCCCTATACTTTCAAACATATTATGATATGAAGAAACAAAAATACATTGTCATTCCTTGTTATGTTATACATAATTATATTAGAATGCACAGACAAAGTAATGAATTATTTGACAGTTGTGTTGAAAATGAACAGCAAATTAGGAAAAGTCAAATTGAAGATGCAAGTTCTCAAGTAGAGCATAATATCACTTTAAAACAACTTTGAATTATATCTTTGAAGCAAGATGAAATTGCTAGACAAATGTGGACTGATTATATTAATTCTAATTGATTTATGTTTCTTTTTATAAATGATTATGTTTTGAAGAATTATAATACGATGGACATCTTTTATTGATCATCTAATTTAGTAATTGTGAAAGCTTCAATGATAATTATAATACTATTCGTAATTGTGAAAGCTTCAATGGTAAGTTATTACTTTATATTTATAATTCAAGAATCATTTTATGATCCTGTGATTTTAATAGAAATGTACGCTTCCGACAACAGCTATATAGACTTTGATCATTTAATTTAGGACCTTATTTGAAGTTACGTCAAAGTAGTCATTAGTCAGGAAGATGAGCAATAGTTTAATGCATAGGATCATCCCCTCGTAATAGAGGTTTTAGGCTTTCTGTACATTCCAAAACTAGGGCGAATTTTAACTAAGATAGACGATTGATTATCTGTGAACTTTAAATAAATTTACCAGTTCGGCACGAATTAGTGGATATACGAATGGAGTCTAATCAATACAACATTGTTTCTTTAGCTAAGATGTTAACCGGGTAGGTCATACAGACGAAGATAAACCAAACAGAAAAGAAAAGAACAGGAGAGATACAGAGAGAGAGTGAAAATATGAAAACCTGTTCCGAATTCCGATGAATACTGGGTGGAGGAGTACTGTTAATACGAACAAAGTAGAAACAGACAAAGGCATCAGAGAATAGTGCGGTAGGGCGGGACCGTAGTTGCTGCCTATCCATCGAGAAATTATTAGGGGACAAACATACCATGGCGCACCCAACATTCATGCCCTCTCCCTCTCCATCTTCCTGTCATATATTATTATCATCCCTCTGATTTATTCGGTGTACAGAACATGTATATTGTAAGTGTACACTAGTTATTGTGTCAGGACAATTTCCTTCCAGAATCAGTCAATTAGATACGATTTTAGATAAAAGTTTTAAAAGATTCTTTTGTTAAATAAAAAAAAATTGATCTTAAAACTATAGTGAGAACGACAAAAAAATGTCATGCGAGTAACCTGATCTTGGACAGTCAACAAAGAATTGGACCATCTATGTTAGAATTTAACCTATACGGAGTCCACTTGATGTCTTGCCGCTTTTTAATGATGACTTGACATATGTCTTGCAGATAAAGCTTACGAACAATTCAACATTTTATTAACTGACAAGTGACAACTTTCAAGTGATGAGCTTAAAGGTAAAAAAATCTTAAGATTTCAACGTTAGACTTGGTGTCTTGGATAATAGCAACATTAGGTGCGAGTCGTTGAAACTTGAATCAGATCTTGTGTGCATGACACGGAGTAACCGCTTGTTCACGGTGGAAGTGTATGAGAAAAATGATTAAATTTGTAGATAGTGATACAGTAGGAACTGGGGTGGAGGATTGTTCTAGGATTCTCTAACACATGCAATCATCTTCCCCATCTAACCACTACAGTCTTTCATTTAATCACATCTTACCACTTTTATTTTATCGTATCTTAGTCTAGTCAATCCTACATATACATAATATTAAACATAACCCTCTCCTAAAACTTAAATCTTGGTCTATATTTGAACATTAATTTCAACTCAAACCCCCTCATGTACGTATTAATTACAGTAACAAAGGTTTCTCTGTAATTTATGAAAAAGGTCCACCTAATTTTTAGTTCTTCACTTTAATGTAATTTTATATGTTAAACTTTCAACTATTAAATATTTTTATTTACAAAAACTTTATATTTAGACTTATGCTAATATCCTTGCATAAATATTATGTGTCATCTAAATTGGACATACAATTATAAATAACTCATGAATCTAACTCAAATGTTATATATAATTTTTGTTAAAGACTAATAACAAATTTGTTTGTTAAAGACATTAACCACAATGTTAAATAATAATAATAATTGTAAATAAAAAAATTATTTTAGAGGGTATGACTCACAATTTAGAAACTATCTTTTATCTGTTAAATGATTAATTTGTTGGAAAATTGGGGCAAATTTTCATTCTACACAGTATAATAATAACGAAACTTACTTTTATTTGGTTTTTCTAAAGCTAAGATCACTTAAATTTTATAAAATGATTAACACATAAATCATAATAAAGTATAAATCTCAACTTTTACTTTGTTCCAAAGCTTGATCTTTTTTCTTGTAATTTCCTTGGAATCATTTCTTAAATCAACTTATCTCAACCACCATTATCGTACAAGTTGGACTTTTCTTAAGATATTGAATTAATCATAAGTACATGACGTAACTATAGCTATTACCTACAACTATGAGTCAATTCCACAAAGACAGTAATTACCTTTCTCTTATTATCTAGCCTATGAATTGGATTTTGGGTTTTAATTAAGAAAATAAAACTTAACAATTAAAATAAAATAGTCAGCAATATTGAACACAGAAATGAAAGAAATCACTTGGAAAACAATCAATATCAAGTATTAGTGTCTAGGTAATAAATCTCCCGAAAACCATTAAATAATTAACCTTTTTATTATGCAATTGTTTTATTGACTATTAAACCGTGATAATTCTTATCGTATGCTAATAGCTCTCTCGAGTCTACTAACAACTAATCCTAAATTTATCAACTTAATTACTCAGGTTAAAGTTTGTAAGAATGCTTTATCAATTTGTGAATTTCATTATTAGGTTTAACCCTAATCTGGAGAATTTATGTCATTCTATCTTTATTGTTGCAATTAACTCCTTTCAATTACGGTAGATCTATATTCATATAACGATTTATCAATCTCTATGATATGAAATTAGATTATGGACGCATATTCTAGATCTATTAGAACATATATTAAACACATAATATGAACAAAAAGGGATAAAAAAGATAACAGAAAATAAAAGTAACAATAACAATAATAACTAAGTAAATAAATATGAAAATAAAAATAAAAATAACATAAAATTTAAAATAAAACATATACTAATTCATTGGTTGCCTCCTATGCAGCACTTCTTTAACATCTTTAGCTCGACGTAGCCTGCACATTGAACCTCATCTTGCATTTATGATTAGTCAATTGCTTCTACCCATTTCTTCGCATAAGGGTTTTACCACCTGTAAATAAGGCGCCTGTTGTAAAATAATAACAAGGACATAATTTATCAAATTAATAAATCCAATTGTATTCATTAATACCCTTTTTAATGACAAACTATTAATAAAATAGAGAATAACAAAATTTCCTAAACTTATAATTAACTCGAACAGTTTGTCTTTGGAGAAGTGGGAACCCTCCGTACTTAAGGTTACTAACAGCGCCTCATTAGTATTTTCCTTACTCAGTTCATTTGCCAGTTATTCCTCATCCTCATCCACCTTTGTCCACTCTTATTCTTCTTTTTCCTGGACAAAGGTTTCTGGCTCATCTTCTTTAATTACCTCCTGCCACTCCTCTACTTCCTTTTTATGGATTAAGACCACCTTTGCTTCTTTGTCGTCTTCTTTTGGAAGGTCATTTCTACTCATAAGGATGATTACCATTCCATGTTCTTTAGGATATATGGCAGTAGTACCTGGCAAACTTCATTGCAATTCATTAGATAATATCTATGCCAATTGTTCGATATGATTCATCTTATTTTTTATACAAGCCTTTATTTCTTGATGTCTTATGTTTGATTCTTGAATAAACTTGACCATCACATCTTTCAGAGCAGCAGTTACCTCCTCCCCTTCTTAAAATGTATCTTCATGCATAAAATCGATTGTTGTCTCTTCTTCACTCTGAGATGTTATAGAACTTAGATAATATGAAGTATTATGCTCATCATATACTGGTGAAGAAAGTCTTTCATTGAATTCTTAGTGACTATAAACTCTCTTGCAAGGCATTCCATTAGTTATCTGCAATAGTTTTGTATTACTGTTGTTGTTGTATATATTTACTTAGAGCATAGTCATTTCATTCATATACGTAAGGATTGCTCCACTCTGAATTATACGTATTTTATTACTCCACTATGAATTATATGTATTCTCGTATGATGGGCCTTGAGGTTGGTTGTATATGTTTGATTGCCTCCACGTATACATTGGTGCTCAACATTCATGATTGTAGGAATTACTCCCATAAATGTCACAACTCGACATGAACATCAGCTGAGCTTTTAGAAACCTGCAAGTAAATAGCTCTTTCCAATAGGGTGATGTTCCACATTGTGAAGACATATTTTAGCTTCCATAATAGTATTATTTGTTCCATCCATCTATTGTGAGTAGTGACTATGATGTTAAATCTTAATTCCTAAAATAAACCACCAACATACTAAAAATGTAAAGAAGTTCAAAAAATAGTTAAATGAACAAGTTTGAAATACAATAAGATCCAATAAAATACAATTAAAACAAATTAAAATAAAAACTAATGGCTAAAGTAATAACATCCCGGTGTTCCTAATATCACTGTCCCTGACAACGATGCCATAAACTTTATTTGACTTTTCTTAAGGTCCAATCTTGAATTAATCACAAGTGCACAGTGTAGATGTAGTTAGTACCGATAAGAACAGGTCGACCCCATGAAGATAGCGATTACTAGTAATTCCTTTATCCTACAATCTAGCCTATGAATTGGATTTTGATTTTCAATTAAAAAAGAGAACTTAATAATTAAAATAAAATAGGCATTAATATTGAACACAGAAATGAAAGAAATCGTTTATAAAACAATCAATATCAGGAATTAGTATATAGGCAATGAATCCCCCTAAAACCATTAAATAATTAACCTTTTATTATTCAATTGTTTTATTAGCTATTAAACTGTGGAAATTCCTATCGTATGTTAATAGCTCTCTCTAGTCTACTAATAATTAATCATAATTTTATCAATCAAATTACTCAGGTTAAAGTTTACAGGATTGATTTACCGATTTGTGAATTCAGCTATTAAGTTTAACCCTAATATGGAGGATTTATGTCATCCTATCTCTAAGGTACAATCAAGTCCTTTCAATTACAGTAAATATATTCATACAAGGATTTCTCAATCTCTATATTATGAAGTTAGATTTTACACTAATATTCCAGATCTATTAGAACATATTTTAAACACGTAATTGACTCAGAATTGATCAATCAAAACAATTTCATTAAATAAAAGAATCAAAACATGTTATAGCATAAAATAGGGCTCATCTTACCTAGACACTAAAGATATTTAGTTACAGAAGATATAAAACAAAATCAAACATAAACGGAAAGAAAAATGAATAAAAGACAAAATTTTCATAATTCTAAATCTCCCTTTATCGCCTATCGAATGCTATTCCAAGGTAGAGTTGTGATCTTGTATTCTATTGGATATTTTGATAATTTCTTCTCGTTATCCACCTTCTGGATCAATATTGTCCCTTCTACACGTTCTCCACGTCCGAAATCGTTTCCAACAATCTACTCCTCTATTTTTGCTTTGAACACGTCATTTTATTGTAATTTTTAGGGCTCTGAGAGATACATGGGTGTACTAGATCATGTATACTAAAAAATACCCAGAATTCATGATTTTGCATGGCTTGAGGAACTTACATGTCTAGATACATGGCCATGTATTCGTTCTTTGCTTCAAATCTTCGTTTTATACTGTGTTTTCATCTAAATTCTTCTTCTTTTAGTCCCTGAAGGCAATTATAACCTTTAAATACACTTGGAGAAAATTAATATCAAATATACAATAAAAGTGTAAAATATCAAGCAAAAATACATCAAACATGGGGTATAAATATAATCAAATATGCATCTATCAATTATTCACATAACGTGTTGAGAGAAATCTGTAACTACTATAAAGGGAGTTAGGTAAGAAATGCTAGCTCCCTTAGAACTTCCCCTTATTTATAATGAGTTTTGGACATTTTAGTAATTTAAATTAATTAAATTCTCACTTCAATTAAACTTTAATTAGAATTATGATTAATTCTAATTGAATAATAACTATGACCAAATAAGATCCAATATTTCATATTGATTCTTATTTATTAAGTATTTCATATTTAATCGTAAAGTTTCTCAAACTTACAATAAAGTTTAACTTGATTAAAAGATTTGGTCTCTTTTTAACTTATTCTTTCTGTATGACCCACTAGATTCCCAAATATGATGAAAATGGATATAAATTACAATCTTAAATTATGTCTTGGATTAGATAAATTAAAATCATACAATTTATAGTCATAGATCAAGATTGATACCTAGCAATACATTGTGACCACTCAAATATTTAAGAATGTCAAAGTGACTTTGTCTAACCTTTTCATACATGATTTTTCCATATAATTCAGTTCTTTCATCGTACAATGTTCTAATTAGACATAGTGTCTAGAATTAATGTTTACTTTATTTGAGTCAAATCATATTAGTTCTCCATGATTAGTAATTAATTTAATTGATGGAATTTGTAAATTATTTTTCAAAGTTTCATTCCACTTTAGCCAAATATATCCTAAATCAACACTAATCGATAATAATGGAACATTCACCAAAATAACTTTATGATGGTGAATCCTATATTGATCACTCAACTAAGTCTATAAGGTTCATGATATATCCAATAACTACCGACTAAGCTACCTTTAACTAAAATAGGTTATAAATGTTATCGAAACATAACAATCCTTACATGAGATACTTTTGGAGATCTGAAGTCAAATGAGCACTCATACAATCACAATGAGAATTTCCACAGATATACGAGTAATGTTCCAAATGAATTTCTCATATGGAGTTAGTTTAGTAAACTTGTTCTCTAATAAGAACCCACACGATTATTTCGGTATCTGCATACTTTAATGATTGAGATCGACTACTTTCTTCAAAAGAAAGAAACATCAAATGTGTTGGTATTTTTATGTTATATTAATGTCCAGTCTCAATAGACCAATTACTAGGAACAATTTAGGGATAATAAATAAATGCAATGTGAATCTCATAATTATGATCTCATTATAATTTCATTTTCAATGTATATTTACCCCATGTACTTTATCATATACATACAAAATATGTATAAGATAAAGAATGACTTTATAATTATGTCACTAAACTTCAATCAACCAATTCTTTGTAGGACATAACCCAATAATCTCCCACTTGCATTAAGTTAATTGTTTAAGTCTCTTTTACAATATCATCATCTAATGATCACACTACTACTGAGATAGTGGCTTAGTGAGAGAATTTTGCAAGATTCTCTATAGTGAGCACTTACTTAAATCTTATAACTTTTTTATCTTAATTATATCATAATTAAGAGAAACTAATTAAACATATCCTTGGATCTTTGATGAGATCTTAGCTCCTTTTATATGCTCAATGACTCTAATGTTCTATAGTATATTACTATCTTAAACAATGTAATGAACTTTATCAAGTTCATTAATGAACTTATTGATCCAAATAATCATTTCCATTAAATGAAAATGTATTATTACTTAACTAGCATCCACTGCTACATTGGAACCTTTCCAAGCTGAAAATAATATTGTTCTGAGTAAAATATACCTTAATCAATATTTACTTCTAAAGTTAATATCTATATAAACTTAAACTCAAATATCAACTCATATGTAGAATAATCGATAACTTTAATACTTCACAATTATCAGATATCTCTTGGACTAGAATAGGTAGGCAACTTTTGTACCTACATACACCCATCAGATGAATTTTTCTTTGACAATTGAGCATATGATTCGTTGTTCTTTATGAGCAATATGTCTCTACATATACCCATCAAAGAGGATAACAATACTCCTACAAACCTCTTTTTAGACAAGATAAATTCATAATCATCTACTAAACAAATTCATTGAGTTCATCATAAAAGTGAATCTTCCAATGCCTCGTAACCTTTCAACAATACATAAAATGTATCAACAAAGACATTAGTTCTAATTGGATTTATTGTCATGAGATTTGAACTTTCTAAACTTCATTTTACTCCCACTACTTATCATAAGAACCATTCTCCTATAAGTGTTCATTGAAAAATATAATTTTTTAATATTTTTGTAAGATTATATCCAAACTTTCGAATAAATCATAATCTTTAATTATTCAATTTATTTCTAAACTTATTGGATAATACATGCTTCAATTAAGCATCACATCCTAAAATCATTAACTTTAACTCTTTTAAATTCTTATCATTGCATATCTAATATGAAATCTTACTAATTTATCTTATTGGAAGTTTTAAAATAAGTTGTAGTACTTGGCTTAGATATAGAAAAAATAAATATTGCATTATACAATATCTCAAATTGTATATTCCTCCTTACACAATTCCATATTATTACAAAATTTATTTATGAAGCTATTCATTATAGAATCTCAGTCCCTATAGGTAATCGAAAAATTTTAATCTCATTACATCAATCTTATTAAAGTGTTTCACCATTCTCAATATTTAATTTCTATTTAGATAAAAGCTTTGAACTTTTCAAAAAAATTTATCAATATTTCATTTATGTTGAATGACTCTATCTATAAAATCATAAGTAAATTTAACAAGATACAAGTAGCATCCTTTTATGAATTCTTATTATAACCCATATATATATATATATATAAAGATTTAACAATTCAATTGTTGGGACCCGTTTCCGGAACCCAACTCGTCACCGAACAAATCATTGAATATACGTATATATATTTTTAGAGTACTTTCAAAAGTAAGGACTGAACTCAAACGGATATTAAGATTTTCAAACCATTTTCATAAACAGTAAATTTATTACTAATTTCGAAAGTAGTCAGAAATCATAATTTTTGAAACAGTTTCATAAACAATATTTTCTAAACGGTTTCAAAGACTCTTTCGGAAATCAAAATCAATAC
>JAOQMR010000007.1:9025875-9036019 GCA_027563865.1 Erythroxylum pelleterianum | reverse complement strand
TCGGGATTGGGAGATATGATTTTCCGAAGATATGCTTTGTTTTGAAAATGTTATTAAGTATAGATTTGTGTATTCTAGGCTTCGAGGCTACGCGCCGTATGGACAGCGTGTGACAGCACATGACAGCTGCACGACAGTAGAAAGGATGGACCTTTTCAAATTTTGAACGGTGCCCAAAAGATACGCATCGTCAAGTCATAACTAGGTCTAGCATTACGACTAGACATCAATGTCCAATCGACAGCCCTGTTCTAAGCCCGAATCGAGCGATCACCCAACTCTAGCACAAAACAGCCGATCACCCTGTCTCAGACCGAACAATTGCGCACTAGGCATGAATGTACGTTCGGCCCCCGATCGTTGCAAGAGCTATAGCACATAGGACATCGACCTCCGACCAACCGACCTTATAGTGAGCCGTCATACAGACAAGCAGCATAATCCTTATATACTCCTTCGACTCTTCTCTTCAGTCAGACTCGAGGAGTAGGGGGCTTATGGTTGGGTCGGTCGGGCCGGCCATACAAGGCCCAGTCCTGCGCCCAGATATCGTCGGCCCAGTCGTAGGAGATAATCTCCCATGCAAACGTAAAGACTCACGTAAAGACCTAAACCCAGTGATTCCAGGTATATAAGGTACTATTTCTCCATAATTCAGGTATGATACCAAAAACCCTGCTCCACTCCGTTTCCAGCTATCACAATCCTTACAAAAATACTGACTTGAACGTCGGAGGGGTTCACTGGGAACCAATCCCTGGTGCGCCTTTATTGTTTTGTAGGTGATCTCAAGCCAGAGTTATTCAAAATCGTAGATCCAAACGACAACATCCAGCCCCAGCAAAATCTGGCTGAACCACGTAGTTTCTGGTTTTTTCTATCATCACCCTCTGTTTTTGTTGCACTGTCTGCTCCGTCCGCCTACCTTGATCATATTGCTTGTGTGTTCTTCTCTATTTGGGTGTTATGGTTTCCATTCTATCGCATTCTTTGGGCGATTATCATCCTACATTAATGGCAATAATCACCCCTCAGTGGCAATAATCTCTCTCTGGCGGATCGTCACTGGTGAGGTCCTTCACTAGTAGCCACGGTCGCTGCTAGTGAAGGATCACTGCAGGAGACACTCTTCTTCCTATAAGTCCAACAAGCACAACCCAAATCTAGAAACAATGAACACACAAACCAGAAGTCGACATCCTCGCGAGGGGAGGGGACATGCAATTTTAGTTTTTAAAATTAAAATAAGGCATGTTGTTTTCCCTAAACTAAAACGGGGAGGCATGTTTGACAATTTGAAAAACATAAAGGAAGGCATTTATTAAGAAACAATAATAGGCCTGGACTGATATTTTTCTTAGTAGCAATGAATATGGCAACTTTCATTAAAAGTTTCGAGAAATTACTAAACAAGTGGATGGCATGTGTTTTTCCAGAAGAAATAAGTAAAAGGGCATGAAAATAGAAACTGCTAAAAGTGAACCTCAACATTTACATTAAAATATAAAACATATTCTAACATTTTGAAGTATTCAAACTAAACCCTAACATTTTTAAAACATTCAAAATAGACTCTTATTGGATGAACAATTCAACGAGGTTAACCCCACATAAATTAAAGCTCACGTTAATGTTGGCGTGACATTACTTGTATTTTTAAACAAAAATGGGTCCCATTACTTAAAATATTTAAATATGTTTCTATTTTCACTCGACAAGTGGGATTCACTATCTAAAATGTATAATTAGTGGTCTCATAGCTATGAGATCCACTTTTTTGATTAATTTAAAAATAATTATATGGCAATGGGCTCACTTTCTATATAAAAATATATAATTAATGTCATATCACATTGATATAAAATTTAACTGACAAAGAGTTAACCCCGTAAAGTTTTATATCCATAGAGTCTATTTTGAATGCTTCGAAAATGTTAAGTTTTAATTTCAATGCTCCAAAAATTTAGGGTTCAATTTGTGTTCTATTATAAGCGTTGAGGTTCAAATGTACTTTTGACCAAATAGAAACCCTAGATTCATGCCATAATCTATATTAGGCAATTCTTTCAATTAATTAAAATTTTAAGCCTTAATTTAATGAAATCAATAACAATCAAGCAATTTTAATCAAATTATAGAATTAAAGTATGCTCTGATAACACTGTTGAAAAATTGGCGTGATATTCGATCTTGTCCGTAGAGAAATAATTACTAAACTTTTTCATATTTAATTTTTAAAAAGCCAAGTTCACTTAAATTTTATAAAATGGTGAGTACATAAATTATAGTGAATTATAAATCTTAATTCATACCTTATTTCAAAGCTTGATCTTTTTTTTTTGTCATTTTTGTGGAACCATTTTTAAAATCAACTCATCTCAACCATATCCCATACAAGTGTTCAACCGTTAACTGTATCCACATAGCATATTGAGAGAACTCTGTAACTATTGCAGAGAGGGTTAGGCAACAATTGGACATTTTAGTAATATAATTCAAATTAAATTCTAAGTTTAATTAAACTTTAATTAAAATTATGGTTAATTCTAATTAAATATGAATTATGCTAAGATCCAATATGTCATATTGATCCTTATTTATTAAATATCTTATATTTAATCATAAATTTTCTGAAACTTTAAAAACAAGTCCAACTTGATTAAAAGATTTTTTCTCTCTTCAACTCATTCTTTATGTGTGACCCATTAGGTTCTCAATTATGTTGGCAATGAATATAAATTATAATTCTAAATAATATTTAGGATTAGATAAATTAAACTTTTTTAATTTGTATTTATTCTTTAATTAAACAAGTTATATGCATCAATCAAGATTGACTTCTAGCAATATATTATGAGCACCCAAATATTTAAGAAAGTTAAAATAGTTTTGACAAACCTTTCCATATATCATTTTTTTCGTGAAATTCAATCTTTTTATCACACGATGTTTTATTTAGACATAAAGCATGAAATTAATGTCTACTTTATTTGAGTTCAATCATGTTAATTATCCACCATTAGCGATTGATTCAATTTATGACATTTGTAAATTATTTTCAAAGTCTCATTCCAATTTGGCCAAGAATTTTTTCAAATCAATACTATTCGAGAATAATAGAACATTCTCCTTTATTACTTTAAGATGATTAATCCTAAATTAATCACTCCTTTACCTCCATATAATTCATGTTATATCCAATGACTATCGACTAAGCTAACTTCGACTAGATCATGTCATAAGTAGTATCAAAACTTAGCAATCTCTATTGAAATAATTTTTTAGATCTAAAGTCAAAGGATCACTTAGACAATCATCACAATGCGAAAGACATACAAGTAATATTCCGAGTAGATTTCTTATATGGGATTAACTTAGTGAACTTATTTTCTAACAGACACACACAAATTCTAGTCCTTTTTATGCTATATTAATGTCTAGTCTCAATAGAGCAATGAATTGGAACAATTTAGGCATAATACATAAATGGAATATAAATCTCATAATTATGATCTTATCATAAATTTTCAATATATATTTACCCCATAGACTTTATCATATACATCTAAATATGTATAAGATAAAAAATGCCTTTAAATAATTATGTTACTAAACTACAACCAACTAATTGGCTATAGGATATAAACCAACATAATTATAAATTATCACCCGAACTCCAAACACTTGTCTTTGATATATTTTTTTGTCATTACTTGATATGTTTACCAATCACATACTTGCATAAGAAACCATAAAGAAAGAAGAACTTCCTTTATCGATCTCCCTAAGCTTAGAGATAATAAATATTTGGCATTTGGTATGAAGTAACTTTTCTTATTCAAATATGGTACATGCTAACTTAACATTTTTTAAACTTATAATGTTAAGTTCAAATATGGTAAGCACTATATGGAACTGTAGGATCTAATTATTGAAAATTAGTTGTAAAAATTATTTAAAGGTTTTATTAAGTTTAATTTCGTTTGAATAAAATTTATTACCCTAATTAAAACTAATGAACTAATAACGTTAAAAAAAACCCAAATCAAACCCCAAACAAAAACCCCCAAAATTTATAAATGTCTTAAGAGCTATCTCCTTGACCCTTTTGCATTTACACTGTTGTTGCCCTTCATTACCCTTTACCTTCACCCTTCCATCACCACTATCTTCTTCATGGATGGCTTCTTTACCTACGTCTTCTTTGGTAATTCCAATGTCTATGGTCATATCTCCTTTAATTTTATGGGCAATTGTTTTTTTATGTGCTATTAAATATGAGGACTTATATTGTTTCTTTCCTGTCAATTGCTTTTAATTTTTAGAGTGTATTTGTTCTGCTTAAGCTTTTTGGTGCTTGTTTTTTGCCTATGTCTGATTTGATGTCTTCTCTAGACTAATATTCTCTTTTTTAGTGATTTTACTTTTTCAACTTCCAATATTGTGAGCAATACACTAATGTACTTCCTCATTATCTCCAGTAGTTGATTTTTCCTAACATGTAGCCCCTATGTTATGAGTATTTAAAAGAGCACTTATATCTCTTATCTTTTGGTTTGAATTTTTTAGGTAATGATGCCCTTTCTTCATCTAAAATGTACATAGAGCTTTTGGATATTTTAGTCTTAAATATCCCAGGTGCCTATATAATGTTTCATGATGGAATAGGAGTTACAAAAACCTTCCTCTTTCCTTTGTTAATTGATAAATGCTAAATAAACCATATCACTAATATTATTTTTTGTTCATTTTGTTTGTTTATTTAAGAGCTTTTCATTGTTTTTGGTACTTAATTCATTTATATTATATTTTTAGGTCTTGAGTGCCTTTATATGTCAAAAGAAGCTAAAATTGGACAAAATCGAGATAGAAAAGTGAAAGATTGATGTTGTCCTTAAGGAAGACAATTATGTGGAGGTACACGGCTATGTCCATGACATTGTAGCTATTTGATAGTGTGATATTGTGCAATTTTTTAAGAATTGAAGCAAGATTAAAGGACACGATCATGCACACAATTGCATGGATGATTGTGTCCACTATAGAAACCTTAATTTCAACCTATAAAAGGGCACCAAAAAAAGAGAAAAAAAGGGGAATTTGTAGGAAGTTCATAGGAGGCTCAAATTAGGCTTAGGGAAACATAAATTGATGACCTAGAACGATAAAGAGAATAAAGAAAAAGCAAGAAATCACATTCTAAGTGGATTTTCATCAATTTGAAATCGATTTCATAAAGATCAAAAGGGATTTCATCATGTCTAGTTTTCCTTTATTAGATTGATGTTATGATTATAAGCTAAACTTTTGTTGCTAGTTGGATTAGATGAACCCAGGGATACACATTGAAGTGATTTTATTTTAACATAATTCACTCTTGAGTTTCATTGAGATTCAGTTATATGTTTTTAATTATCCTTAAATTCATATTGCCAGTATATTATTTCATGTGTGATTTCATGCAATTGAGATTGAGAAATCCTTTAGTATGAATAGATATGCCATAAATGAAAGGGGTAACATGTAAACCTAAAGATAGTTAACATAAATCCTCTAGATTAGGTTCAAACCTATTAATGAGTTTGATGAATTAATAAATACAATCTTAAGAGTTTTAATTAGAAAGAGATTTAAATTAATTAATTGAGGGTTATGTGTTAATAGTCTCGAGAAAGATGTTAGTATTGATGAGGAATTTCTATGGTCTAATAAATTATAGATTACATGAGCAAGTACCACTATTATCTTTGATTTTTTTTGTTTGATCTTTGTTCTAATTAGTCAATTATGTTGATTTATTTTAGTTTATTATTTTAATTTTGATTTTAATCAATTATTATCACTATAATTTGTTAGACTAGATCATGGAAAGATGGTAAGTACTAGTAACTCTAGTCCTCGTGAAATCAACTTGTACTTGCCAGTACTAGCTACAATACAACGTACACTTCACTAAAACATATCAATCAAGTTTTTGGCACCATTTTTGGGGACTATTATATTAGAGAATTCTAAATTTTATCAATCTGACCATTATTTTTCTTTCGTATTTTCCTTTTTTTCTTTTTATATTTATTTATTTATTTATGCTTAAAGCTTTTTTTCCTATCTAATACCTCAAACTACAACCCTTAGTTGATTAGGGGATTCAATAGTCACTTCCATTGTATAACAATTCATTACAACCCTATGTGCAGTAAGTCAATCCATATCCAAAATAAGATCAATCTCCTTCAACTGCAATAGTATCAAGTCAGCCTTCAACTTCACCTGATCAATCTGAATGATACACCATTTACAGACTTCCCCACTTACTGTAGTACTTCCTACTGGAGTCCTCACCTCTAAGCCAAATTTCAACATCTCTCTCTCACAATGTAGTTTAGTTACCAAATGTGGTATGATGAATGAATATGTAGATCCTAGATCTAAAAATGCAAATGCCTCAATTTGAAAGACATGCAACACACATGAGACATCATTTAGGAAGTTCTATGCCTCCTGTCTGGTGATAGCAAAGATCCTGGCCTGAGACTGCAGCTAGTTACTCCATACCTCAATCCTAACACTAGGACTTGTTGAACTGGTTCTGCCTATACCTCTTCCTCTCTATCCTACTCCCCTAGCTTTACTTTGCTAGATAGTAGGCTCAGTCACTGATCCTCCTCTCACTTTAGATTATACTCCCACAGTCGCGGGACAGTTTCTAATTTGATGTTCAAGAGAGGCACAACAAAAGCAAGCTCTCGATATTGTACAACATTCCCCCACTATGTTTCTTCTCACAATGCTCACAATTAGGCAAAGTCATCTATTGTGATTGCCTTCTAGACACTTTACCTCTACCACTACCAGCTTGAACAAAACCACCTCTCGGTCTAAATCTTGATTGTCTCGATCTAGTTTGTGATCGGAATGATCTATTCTGGCGTTTACTAACTCTCTTGCCAGAATCAACTTAGGACTCACCTTGCCACTTCATTCTAAATTCTTGCCTATACTCTCCTTGCCCATCTTGTAGTAACTACTCAATTTGAATTGATGCAACTCTCAATTCAGAAAAACTACTCAAATTAGTAATGGCAAACCTCGTTCTAATCTCTATATTCAGTCCATCCTCAAATCGCCTACATTTATCTTTTTCAATCAGAATCAAAGCAGTAACATATCCCATTAACTCATTAAACCTCACCTTATACTCAGCTACAATAAGGCTTCCATGTTTCAGATCTAGAAACTCCTTTATCTTCCTATCCTTATAGATCTTTGGCATATAGTTCTCCTTAAAGACTCTTAGGAAGTCTTCCCATGTCAGTTTACAAGGTCGGGCGGAACTGTCGGGAATAGTCTTCCACCACTAATAAGCCGGACCTTGCTGTAGCAAGATTGCATGGTCAAATCTTTCATTGAACTCGTAGTCCATCTGATCAAATACTCATTCAGTTCTTTCCAACCAACCTTCTGGCTCTTTAAGGTCTGTAATTCCGTAGAAGTCTACAGCCACTTGCTTTTTAAGATTATCATACCTCCTCTCTCTCTTGTTAGGAATTTTTGGAGGTATTTGTTCAAACTGAGGTACCGTAAACTCTCTATTGGCTCCCATGGAATCTTGGTTAGCTAACTCTTTGACTCGATCTCTTATAGCAGATGATCTATAACAAATAATAACTGTGATCGTTATTCGAGTCTCTCAATTTATATCATGTCCAAATGCTCTTATAGGTCCCTAAGAATGCCAAACCATGCTTTGATACCAAAAATTGTAACACACCACTATTATAGAATATATGCTTGAACATCTAGAGGACATCCGAGACTATACACAATAAGAATGACATGTTAGAGCAATCATATTCACTTATTATGGCGTCACAGAAACCCAAGTCTTTTAAAGATCAACTTTTCCCATTTCATTAACAAACATAACTTACAATGTAGCATTACATTTCACACTCCATATATTTTCATTACAAAAACATCTGCGAGTTCACTGTTCTATACAAATTGTTCTACATGAGATGAGAAAAGTAAACAAACATGTTCTATCTAAACTCCTTAGATATCAGCTGACCAGACCTTTGAGCCATTTCTTGTCCCCAAAATTGATAATACTAGACCTCAACTAGATTGCTTTAAAAGCTAGGTCTTCTCAGAACCTAAAAATCAATGTTGCAATTTTGATGAGTTTTGTGAACTCAATGAGTGAACCATCATTGATATTTTCACTCAAGTTAGAAACACATAGGCAAATCATATCCCATTTCAACAAGTAGTTCATAGCATTTAGTATTGAATATCACATCACATTTCATCATACTTTATCAAGTACATCCAGATTATCATGCTTTCACAAGTATATTAGATAAGCTAGCAATTCATATCACAATACATCCTCATTTAACCTTCAACTGTATTTCAAACAATTCAGTAATTATCTCAAATCAATCATATGATGCATGTCAATTTATATATGCAAATGCACATATAAATCACTTTTATTGTTATTTTGTTATGACCGAGTGCCTATTTACTATCCTGTATTTCTTGTAGATACCAAGGTCATTTCAGATATTTTCCCATACCCCTTTATGAATCTCGATCTCATTAATAACTGAGCCTGTGGCTCTTTATGCACATTTATGATCTTTAAGCTCCTTTCAGACTGGTCACTCCGGTCACAACTCCTTTATCTAATTATGCCTATTCATGTGATGGAATACATCATTTCATATAATATACTATCAATAACTTTCATTCAAAGTGCACAGTCATTTATCATATTCATCAGATCTAAGTCAGGTATTCAATAAATAGTTGATAACACATTTCATATTGCACATTCAATTGAAAACACTTCCAATACAATCCTAAATATCAAACTCCTCGGACCAACAATGTCCAGAATACCACAATCATATCAATAACAGTTCAATATATGAAAGTTAATCAAAAATAATTCAAACATAATGAGAAAACATCTAGGTTAACTCACAATACGCTCCAGATAGCTATGGCTTTGACAATCCGACAATGTCTAGATGTGGACACTCAATTTGTGCTTCTATATTATGCAATACACACATATTTACACATTGCTAACTTGTTGGAGTTATGTACATATAGTGCCCTGGAAAGCAAGTTTATTTACATATAACTTAATCTTCTTCTAGTTACTTTTGTAATGAAAATATTTATTTTTAATAAAACAAAAGAGTTTGGTTTATTTATATGGGCATTATATATCTAGTTATAAAGTACAAAAATTCTTTTGTAAGTAATATACATATACATGGAGTTGTTTGGGAAACATGTATATTATTAGAATCTAAATTAGTTGATTCATAGTTGAATAATCAAGTTGGACGTTGATTATAGTTTAGACTGTAGTGTTGCGATTTATCTCTGTGTAAGTAAAAGAGTTTACTTTAAGGGAATGATGAGTTTCATATCATGATAGTAGTTGACTATCGATAATGGCACTATTAAATGAATCTAGAATCAAGTATGTTTTTAAAGAATAAAGTATGTCGTTACTTTAATCTTAAAACAAAAACTTTAGCATTCTTTTATTACGAACCACAATCTTAATGACTGGTGAACTCACATTTGTTTCATCATAATTCTTGATATGATCATAATGGATTTTTACAGAGTATCAATCTTGTGTCTACATGTTAGAATTATTAATTGAAACATGTATTAGGGAACATTTAATCAAATAAAGAGTTTATAGTGATATCATCACTTCTAAATGCTTTACAGATATTGGTGATTCAACTGACATCAGTAGTTTGATGGACTAGCTATCCATCAAGTCTTAACACCAAGATGAGATCTAGAAGGGAAAACGGGAGATCTAGAAGGAAAAATCAACATAAGGGCAAAACAGTAAATTTACCCTTTATTGTGTGGATGACTATAATATGGTTCATAATAGAGTTTGCAATTGGACATCTTATTTGAATTGATTGAGAATAATGTAAACTTTGTCCAGGAGTACAAAGGTCTAAGTGTGGGGGAATTGATTGAACCCAAGTTTATCATATAAATTGGCTACATTTTCATAGCTCTTAATTCGTGATTTTGTGCTTAAATTAGTCCCTTGCGGTGAGCTTATGTTTTATGCAATTTGTTAGTAAAATTG
>JAOQMR010000007.1:8978294-8993866 GCA_027563865.1 Erythroxylum pelleterianum | reverse complement strand
AGCATCAGATACAGATTGAAAAATGAAAAGTATGAGTTTATCCTTAATGAGTAAGACATTAGATAAACCTTTTACTTTCCATGTTTTAGTGGCCCAGTGTTGCATGAGAGGGAAGGTTGGCCTATGATCAAAGAAAAACTCGACAAGTGTGGATTCCCAACTTTTAGCTCCTTATTGGAGAGACAAAATGTCAAGGCACACCACAAGCGTGCCGTCCAACTCTTGAGGCAAAGTAAAAGTGAGAGTTGAGGATGGTACCAGTTGCTTCCATGTTTTCAGAGGAGGTTGCTCAGAGGGTGAAGAATGATGGTTTTTTGGAAGGTTGTGTCGAAGATAAGGATAGGGATGGCTGCTAGGAAGATTTCTCAGGAGGTAAGGATGAAGATGGTGTGGTGGGAAAGGGCAATGGTGGAAAATTAGAGGGCCACGTGATAGGATTGGTAGACATATTGCTAAATAAAGGATGAGGCGTTTTACTGAAAGGGAGTCTGACATAAATAGGTTTAGAAAAATCGTAAGGTGGCGCTGGTAGGAAGAGGAATTTCGAAAGGAAAATACAAGAATGTCCTTGGGGAGCCAAAGATAGGTTGTGAGGATGGAAGAAAAATGCTGAAGACAATCCAGAAGGATGGAGAAAATGGAATGAGTAGCAGAGATCGGAAAGAAAGTTTTGGATCAAACATGCAAGCAAGATGAACCAAGCATATCTAAGAGAGAAATAGGAGAATCTCTTACATGTCTTACATGTATGATAGTATGAATAGTTACCTAGCACGAAGGTATTTGAAAATTTTAAGTGTGCGCAGATCCCTATCTTTCCACTTTTTATCTAGTGTGTTAAAAGTTAGAATAATGCTACAAATACTTTTTTTTTTAAAAAGGAAATCAGAATAATTAAAGAAGATGAAATTTACAAGGTCATCAAAGGGAAAACCCTTTATATACAACACAAGAAGAGAGCCAGCAAAAAGGAAATCAGCTAACGTAGCAAGAATAGCCTAAACAGAACCTCCATCTATCAACTATAATCGTAAGGTATGACAAACATTAGAGCTACAAGTAACTTTCTTTGGCAAAACTATCGCCCGAACGTCAGACATAATTAAGCAGATCAAACTCTCTTTCGTAGAAGAGGTACTCTGGAAGCGTCGAGAGTTTCGTTCTCACCAAAGCGCATATAAGTAGACCCCTAAGACAATAATTTGTACAGGTTTATTGGAACCTGCAGGTGAAGACAGATAACTAGTGACATTCATAATTTTGGACCCAAGGCCCGTCCAGCAACATAAGTCACAAACAGCTCTCAAAATAGAATAGTTAAATAGTACAAATACTAATATTCGTATTAATACTACTCATTATTTTAGGTAGACTAATGAAGTATTTAACATGTGCAAGCTAGTGAGTCGGTGAGATAATAGGTTGACAAATTCTAGTTAGTAAAAAGATTACTTATCCCCAGCATAGTTCTAATGATAGTAATCCTTTTTGGTGAATAACATTAGTTTTTTCTTGTGAAAAGGTAAGTGAATATTAGTTAATTATTAATAACGCGGATATTTCAATATTTTAATGGCTACAGGTACTATTCCCCTGATACATAAACATCTTATTCAAATCTAGATAGGAGACAAAGTCACCTATAAAAACAATTATATTAATCCACATTAGATTATCGGTTAAAAACGAAGAAGAAGTCAATTAATATGTAGAACTAGTTAATGGGTGTAAAAAGGAGGGGCTACGTATGTTTAGGCACATGGCTTGTGGTTATGCATGCAAGGGCTTGTTCTCTATTTTATTTTTCTTTTTGGTTTTTACGGAGACAGTTAAATTACGACCCTTTTGTTTCTACGTAGATATGTTTTTTCTTATCTGGCCTATATTTTCTGATCGAGGTATCAAGTTTCGATCGAAGTGATTGGTTCTGTGTGGTCTCTCTCTGTTCTCTGCCCTACTTTTGAAGAAGTTTTTAAAGCTGAGTCCACAAATAAATACTTGAAGAAGAAGAAGGAGAGACTTACAAGAAAGATAAAGCTGCCGATAGAAAAAGCTTATCTTTTTAAAGCCTAAAGAAAGCTGATATAGACGAAAGGAGAGAAAAGAGAAGACCTTTTTCTTCTCTATTTCATCATCCTGTCTTCTATACCCAGCTTTTCCCCTACCTATCTTTTCCAAGACCCGACCCCAGCTAGTTTCAACTTCTCAGATTGTGAAAGAAAGAGAGAAAGGGGCAAATTACAAGCAAAGCGTAGAGCTAGTTACATACTATAGGCGGTTTTTTTTTCATTGTAGACTATATATATAGAGGAGAGTATATATATAATCAAGCGAGCAAAAGCCATAGTATCAAAACCCATGTTAGCCAATAACTTTTCTTCAGCTCCTTCTTCTTCTCCTGAGCTATTTTCTTGGTTAGCGAATGGGAGTAACAACAAGAACAAGAGGAAGAGAAGGCCCGCAGGTACTCCAGGTATGCGTTTAGGTGACCACTTACATAAATTACCTTTAGCTAGCCCTATATAATCATGTTTCTGTTGGTGTAATTGTTTTATGGCAGATCCAGATGCGGAAGTTGTGTCTCTATCACCGAAAACCCTGCTGGAATCAGATCAGTACGTGTGTGAGATCTGCAACCAAGGGTTTCAACGAGATCAGAACTTGCAGATGCACCGGAGACGGCACAAAGTTCCATGGAAGCTACTGAAGCGAGAGACTCCTGTGGTGAGAAAGCGTGTGTTCGTGTGCCCAGAGCCTAGTTGCTTGCATCATGACCCTTGTCACGCTCTCGGTGATCTTGTGGGGATAAAGAAGCACTTCAGAAGGAAACACAGCAATCACAAACAATGGGTCTGCGAGAAATGCTCCAAAGGTTATGCTGTTCAATCCGATTATAAAGCTCATCTCAAAACCTGTGGCACGAGGGGCCATTCCTGCGATTGTGGCCGTGTTTTCTCAAGGTTCTTCCTCTGTCCTATTAAACTCCCTCCTTTCTTTTCTACCTTCTTAAATTTTATCCATCGATCACCCTTTTGTTCATAGATATACAGATCTATCTATATTGAACTCTAAGTGGATGTCTGAGGTTGTGCTGCACTTCAACAAATTTTCATCTTATTTTCACATTTCGTTTCATTCCAAAAAGTTATATGTTTTGATAACTTAAAGCCTTTTTTTTTCCCTGGTTCTTGATTCCCTCCCTACAACTCGTGTTACAAAAAAGTTAGAAGAAGAATAAAATATCTTTTAGCATTTGACCCATGGAGGTTTAAGAGAACTGTTTATTGACAGTTGTTGCACACGATTCCCAAAATTTGTTTCTTGTTGTCCGTTTCATATTTTTCCAAAACACCTTCTTTCTTTTATTTTTTTTCTTCCTGTGGATACTCGATAGTTTCATTATTATATAGTCCATCTGTTTCTACTCAATCCAATTGGATTACAAAGCTTTAGTTAATCTGAAATTTAAATGCTTCACTTTTTTTTTTTTTTCTACAATGAGCTTATGACGTAATGTCCTTATTTCTTTGTTTCTTCCTATCATTCTAATCCATAAAGAGTCCACCAAGATCAACCCTTACGTTGATCATCTTGCTTCATGCTACTTAGTTGCGCGCGACGTCTGATTCAACAGTTTTCTTGTATTCAATATATACTTTGGTTTTTCTGTAGGGTTGAGAGCTTCATCGAACACCAAGATGCTTGCAATATGGGGCGTCTCCGATCTGAGTCACGTTTTCTCCAGCCTGCATGCTTATCGAGAACTGCTTCCAGTCCAAGCCCTTCAAGTGAAACCAATATCAGCAACAATCCGTGGCCTCCTCTCATAATTTCAAGGCCAACTGCTGATGCCATGTTCTTGACATATACTACACCCGCTCCTGATAACAAAAACTCCTCAAGAACTGCACCGTACAATTTGGACCTTCAACTCTCAACCACCTCAAAACCTCTTGAGGCCTCATATGCGGCCAAGAGAGATGGTGAGCATCAAGCTCAGCTACATCTCTCAATTGGGTGGTCGTCGATCGACTTCAGCGACAGACTTGATTCGAACATAACTTCTACAAACCTTGAAGCTGCAGGAAAAATCTCCCCAAGGGAGAGTGACTATAAAAGTGAGAAAAACTTGGCCGAACCAAGGATTAGCGAGCAAGCACGAGAACTGTTGACATTGGCGAAGGAAGAGAGAGCTTATGCTGAAGAGGCAAGACAGCAAGCAAAAAGGCAGATTGAATTGGCTGAACAAGAATTTGCCAATGCCAAGAGGATTAGGCAACAAGCTCAAGTTGAGTTAGATAAGGCACAAGTTCTCAAGGAACTTGCGATAAAACGAATACACTCTACTGTTCTGGAAATCACCTGCCACGCTTGCAAACAACAATTCCAAGCAAGAACACCTCCTGAAGAAAACTCTCTAGTGTTGAGTTACCTGTCGTCAGCTGTTACAGAAGTTGAAGAAGACAACGATAATGGAAATTATCTAGCAAATATGTCCAAGTTTTAAGGCCATTGCCTAGCTCCCACTGTTCCAATTTGTCAGCTTCTTTTCTCTATCTTCGATTGTTTGTTAAGAATTGTGGTTAGCTCAAGTTGGTTTAGATGGGTTCTGTGCTGTGTTTTTCATCAGACTACTGCGATTACGCATTATATTTTTTTAGGAAGCTATCAGAATCATGACTTCGTTAATGTAGCAATATAAATTTCCATGAATGGTACTTGTAACTACGACCTTGTAGAAATCTTATTTCTTTACAATAAATCCTCTGAATAAAGGGTGTGAATCATTAGGTTTTCCTGCACTGAGACTATTTCATTGAATACGTACAGAAACACTCGCGTCTTTCTTTCTCTAGACGTTGGCAGTTTTGGATTTTGTGTTTGGACTATGTGGATATGTTGAGAAAACCGAGGGGAGGGAAAATGAAGGTGACCGTGACCTCTCCCGCCAGCATTAAAGAAGAATTCTGACGAAATTTATGACCTAGACTTTCAAATACCATTAGGTAGGAACGGAAGAGATGAGGGAGAAAGGGAGAAAGGTACGATGTAGTGGTATAAATACGAAGGTAAAGCGCCATGTTTTTCAGTGCCGCAGTTGTAAGGTCTAATAACAGACTCATTCGTCCCTCTCAAGGTCCCCCAACACAGGCACAAACAAACTTCACTCATTGATGCTATTCGTGATCTTTTTTAATCTCTGCATAAGATTCAGAGCCACCCACAGAAGGGGAGAGAGAGAGGGTGTATGTGGTTGGCAGATTTCGCAGAGCAAAAGGAGATCAGCATCTTTCCATTTACAATGAGAACACAGAATGGCATTTATTTAAA
Source organism: Erythroxylum pelleterianum (assembly GCA_027563865.1). Classification (NCBI taxonomy): domain Eukaryota; kingdom Viridiplantae; phylum Streptophyta; class Magnoliopsida; order Malpighiales; family Erythroxylaceae; genus Erythroxylum; species Erythroxylum pelleterianum. The sequence continues at coordinate 8,988,535 of JAOQMR010000007.1, read as the reverse complement.
CCTTGCAACTAAAAAATTAGCTTCCCTGTTAAAAGTTCAAACCTGAGTGTGGGTTGTAGTACTCGCTTACTCTTTCTTCATCTTTCAAGACTGTTAGTGTTAATCCAAAACCCCAAAACAAATGGCAAAAATCTACTTGTTTACCTTTACTCTTGGAGCTTACGCTATGTTCTAGTCAATAATTATGCTTCCTTGACTAGCTTTGCTTGTCAGTGATAACCATTAATTGGTTACTGAGCCAGCTTCAATAGCAACCAAGGCCATTGATGTAAATTGGCAACCTTGCAAGTCAGTTCTAAGGAGCAAGAGGCGGACAGAGGTACGAATTGCTCAAGTTTTATCTGAAATGGTTGGCCAGAGAAAATTAAAAATTATTTGAGGGCAATGATTACTTAAATTGGCAGTAAATATTCTTGCCTACGGCAGCTTTGCACGTGATACGGTCTTCAAAGTCAGGTCAAGTTGCGCCAACAAGCGTCGCTGGTCTTCGGGAGATAACAAATATAAGCATGGGTCTACAAATCTTTATTTGGTTTAATTGTAAAATAAATGAGTAATTTGTTATAATTCATATAAAAATACTATTATTTTGAACAAATTTAATTAGAATATAATATTCTCTTTCAAAACCAAAAATGGATCAAATAATAAAATTAATAATTTTGACTGCATTTTAAAAAAAAAGTATTTCAGCATACAAAACTCAATTTAATAACCTATCCATACTATATCGTCATAGTTAATATGTCATGATCAACCTACAACTCTAAACAACTTGTCTACTTAACTCTTTGGTATAGAATTAGTATAGTGTGGCCCATAAAAATTATAATCATGCATAACAATATTAGTTCCATCGCTAAAACTAAAACTTCGATATAAAAATTGACTAATAATCAAAAAATGGTTAGCTATATACATAATCATTGACCATAAAGATCCATTATGAAATATATCATTCACTTCTACGAAGAAGTCATAACATGTCTCTACATAAAAGAATCAAATGTGCATATATAGAATATGATGACAACATGGATTGTAATAGGGTAATCCCCTCACATCTAATCTCATTTTGTACTCCTTTCAATATCTATTATTAATACCATTTATTCTTCTTCTTTTTTTAAGATAACAACATGCATATAATTCAAACATTGCAGTGTAAGAAATATGTATAAAATTCACAAATTTGTCTATATCATATGATATAAAAATGCAATATAAGGGTCACTAACTCCCGCCGCTACATCAAAATATCATAGAACAAGATAATACTTACATTACCCAAATGTTAAACCTTTTTGTTAGTGGGTCAAATAATATGTATATGGTCACAATATACTCATAAACTACATCACCATCATTAAAAGTTCAACATACTTGGTTCCACCATTGTTCTTCGTATTCTAGGTCACTATTATCATCCTATCATCAAAGCTTAAAGTTCTTAACCTCAACATACTTGGCACCTCCATTGTTCTCTATAATTTTGAAAAGAATACAAAATATGAGTTCTCACAATGAATTCTAATAGGCATAGAAATTGAATAAACTATTTTAAGGCCTCCAATGAAGTTCTTCAACCATTTAGCATACACTTCTACTTCAAACACAATTTATAATCTTAGCTTTATGGTTGAAGTTGCCACAATAATTTCTTAGAGCTCTTCAATGACACAACTCTTCTAGCTAACATAAAGAATAACCTATAATAGACTTCTTGTCATAGGAACATCTTGTTGACAATTTTATATAATAACTTTCATACTACAATTATATAATTGTATCTCATAATATAAAAGGTATCATTTTCATGAGGATTAATTAGTATAACAACTCGAATTCGCTTTGTCCAAGGTAATCAAAGAATGAATGAAATGAATTCAAAAAAATTAACATAAATTAAAATAAATTATTAACATTAAACAATTGGTAATTGAAACTAGCAATAAGAATAAAATTAACCAATGATGAAAACTTAGGAATTATTTTATCATTGTTTTGTCTTCCCTTTGTCTTGTTGATTCAATTATACTTGATCTTAGATATTCTAAGGTTTTGATTACCCTCGCTCAAGATCTAATAAAACAATCCCAATTAGAATCCATAATAATATAATTTCAACCTTTTGATTCACAAAACTACTCTTAAATATTTAATTAGATTTGAAGCAATCCTAAGGATAATTAATTCACAATTAAGATCTCTCTTCATTTGTTTATTAATATGATATTTGCTGGTCTATTAAGTTACCAACTCCTATTGCACTCCTTAGCACATGTGACTTCATTCAATCTCATGTTTTATTATCAAGTATAAGCATAACAAACATCACAAAGCATTGATATATCTATTAAATTTGAAAATAATAAGCTTTAACAAAATAGATCAAAAACAATCCCTCATATGGATTTAGAAACCCATAATCATGTCCAACATCCTAATAATCCAAATCAACATAAGAAAGAAAAGGAGTTTTTGTCTTGACCTAGAAATCTGGAAAATTTGGAGTGTTATTGATGCCTCCACTTTGATCTCTTTAATTATGATGTGCAGCTTCCTTTTTGGTGTTTTTCTTTGCCTTAAGTACTTCTTAAAGCTTATGGGGTTCTTTCTAGGGTTTCTAAACTTAATTTGGTTCCAAATATTTCCTCAAAATTTCAAGAATACAAAATTTTATGTGTTGGAAAACACTATCATGATCGTGCCTATCATTGGTTTATTTCTATACCAATATTAATTTATCTGCAAGTTATTTCCATGAGGATTAATTAGTCACCTAACAACTTAAATTGTTTTGTAGAAGGTAATCAAAGATTGAATGAAATGAATCCAAAAAAATTAATAGAAATTGAAATAGACTAATAACACTAAACAATTGGTAATATTAATCAATGATTAAAACTTAAGAATTATTTTATCCTTGTTTAGCCTTTCTTTTATCTTTTTGTATCAATTATACTTAATCCTAGATATCGTAAGGTTTTGGTTACCTTCTCTCAAGATTTAATCAAGTAATCCCAATTAAAACTAATAATAATATAAATACAACTTCTCCATTCACAAAAATACTCCTCACTATTCAATTAGATTTGGAGCAATCTTATGGGTAATTAAGTCACAATTAAGATCTCTCTTTAGTTTTTTATTAATCTAATATTTGATGTTCTATTAAGTTACTAACTATCGTTGTACATACTAACACATGTGACTTGATTCAATCTCTTGATTTGTTATCAAGTATAAGCATAGCAAATATCACAAAGCATTGATATATCCGTTGAATTTGATAAGAATAAGGTTTAACAAAAGAGATTAAAAAAACAATCATTAATATGGATTTAGAAACCCATAATCATGTTCAACATCCTAATAATCCAAATCAACATCCAAGACGTTGAAATATATGAAGAGAAAAGAAAGAAAAACTATTTTATGCCTTGATCTGAAAATTTGGAAAATCTAGAGTTGCCCTTGATGCCTCCACTTTGATCTTTTTTTAATTATGATGTGTAACCTCCTTTTTGTTGTTTTTCTTTGCCTTAAATACTTCTTAAGGCTTCTAAGGTTCTTTCTAGGGTTTCTCCACTTAATTTGGTTCTAAAAATTTCCTCAAAATGTCAAGAATATAAAAATTTTACGTGCTAGAAAACACTCCATCACAATCATGCCTATGATTAGTTCATTTCTATACCAATATTAATTTATTTGCAAGTGCATGATGTACTTGTAGCTAGCACAGACAAGAACAAGTCTAATCCCACAAAGACAATTAATACTAGTAATTACCATTATCCTATTATCTAGTATACAAATTTGATTTTAGTTTAAATAAAAATTAAACAATTAAACAATTAAAATAAATAGGAAAAATTTTTAAGCAGAGAATAAAGAAATCATTCAGAAATAATCAATATCAAGAATTAGTGTCCAGGTTGAATCCCTTTAAAAACCTTAAACAATTGACCTTTTATTATGCAATTGTTTGATTGACTATTAAACGATGGCAATTTCTATTGTATGCTAATAACTCACTTGAGAATACTAATAACTATTCTTAGAATTATCAACCGATATTATTAAGGTTAAAGGTACTAAGATTGCTTTACCGATTCGTGAATTCTGCTATTAAATTTAAACATAATTAAGAGGATTTATGTCAACCTATCTCTAGATTTACAATCAAATCCTTTCAATTACGGTAGATTTATTCATACATAGGATTTCTCAATCTTTATGTTATGAAATCTTATGTGCTACTATTTCAGATCTGGAATCACAATAGATTAATCTAAACAATTACATTAAATAAAAGAATCAAAGCATGTTATAGCACAAACTAGGGTTCATTTCACCTAGACACTAAAGATGTTTAGTTACATATAATAGAAAATGAAATCAAACATAAACATAAAGAAAAAGGAATAGAGAGTTTACAACTCTAAATCTCCCTTTATCTTTTATATAATGTTCTTAAAGTGTAGAAGTTTAATGATGTATTTTATTGGATATGTCGATGATTTCTTCAAGTCTTTCTCATCTCTGGATCAATATCGCCTCTTCTGAACGATCTTTACATCTTGAATCATCTCTATATGTCTAAAAAATTCTCTTTCCCACATTTGCCTCCTCTCATGTCTTTTTATAGTAATTTTTAAGATTTCTGGGAGATACACAATCTAATATCAGGGCGTGTACTAGACCGTATAGACCCTAAAATCCCAAAAATTTGTGATTTTGCACAACCTAAGAGATGTACATGGCCATATACATGGCATGGCCATGTATCCCTTCTTCTCCTTTTAGTCCATAAAGGCAATTATAACCTATAAATGCACTTAGAGCGAATCAACTACTAAATATATGATAAAAGTATAAAATATCAAACAAAATAAATCAAATATGGGAGTATAGATATGATAAAAAATGCATCTATCAAACATCCTCATACTTAAGCTTTTACTGTTCCTTAAGCAAATCATAATCAAAATTATAAATTTTACAACATCTATCCATAATTAATCTTAACCTGTCCATTCATACTATAAATTATCATGTCATATTGAATCAAACTAACATACAATTAGAGTGAAGTTATCCTAAAATTAACTTTCTAGGTCAAATATTAATAGTAATCACATCAATACTCCCATTGAAATAAAAAACATCAACCTTTACACTCTTACCAAGATTTCACTCAATGCACTCAAGTGTTTAGGGTTAAAAGTATCAAAACTCTCTAATTATTTCATAGTAGTACTCTTAGCATATGCTTACAATATTATCACATCTCCACCACTTATTATAAACTAGAAACAAAAATTGAAAGTTTTTAACACAGGTTGTAATGGGGTTTAGGTACGATATGATTGGGATAATAAAAAAGACTGAACAGAAGGAAATTTACTAATGAGAAATTGCAACAAACTTATTTACAAATGTGCAATGGTCCTCTTATTCCAACTCCATTGGTACCCTATACTTTTCTTCTTTTCTTTTTCTATGCTCTTTTTTACAAAACAATTTTGAGTATTTAGTACAATAATTAAAGAAATAATGGACCTTTCAAGATTTTTAGTTTCAAACAAATAAATAATGTAAATAACCTTTAGGATTCAAAACAATGAAATGGGTATAAAGAAAAATATGATAAAGGTTAATAATTGGGTTTAAATATTTGAAAAAGGCTAAGACTCAACTTAGTTATTCCTAAAGACAAATTTAAGGTAATGTAATTATCAAAGAAATAGGCTAAAACAAATCGTTGAATCTAAATGCCTTTATGACTTCAATGATTCTAGTTTAACAAATATGGTCTCAATATGTATAATAAAAGAAATTTCTAGAATTGTTCAACTATGCACGATAACATACATGAAAAATGAAAAGAGCTTGAAATTTTTTGAAAGTTTGCTCTTAGGCTCAAATGCTCACAAAAAATAAGTATATATGAGTAAATAGTATGCAATTTGCATTCAATTTGATTATATCAATGAATACTAAAAATATGACTTATAAAAGCAATTTTATTCTAACTATCATCTTATTGCATACTAATTCAAATCAATATTCAGCAACGAAACAAAGTATTCATGGACAAATTTCAATTAAGTCAAGATATTAGGTCATAAAATTGTACAACCAAGATTATAATAAGCTTAAAGAAATAAAAAAAGATTCATTAACCCCTTCCCTACACTTAAAGTTGTACATTGTCCCTAATGTATACAATATAAGTATATATTATAAGTGAGAAGATTTAGTGGTACTTTCGTGAAGATTTAGTGGTACTTTTGTGAGTAAGACGATTTTCTGATTCTGATCCATGTAATATTAGACTAACATTCTTGCAAAATAGAAAGAAAAGGGGATAAAAATAATAAAAGAAAATAAACTATAAAATAAAATAAAATAAATACAAAATGTGAAATGTGAATATGAAAATAAAAATAACATGAAATTTAAAATAAACGATCCTAATTCATGGGTTACCTCCAAGACAGGGCTTGTTTAACATCGTTAGCTCGACATAGCTTGCACGTTATCGTCATTTCGGTTCGTTAATTAATGAATTGCTTCCACCTATTTCTTCACATAACAATTTAGTAGCCTATAAGTAAGCCACCTATTGCAAGATAATAATAAAAGCATGATTTATCAAATTAATAAATCCTAGCATTGCTCTTTTCAATGGCAAATTGTTAATGAAATAAAGGATACTGAAACTCCTTGAATCTTATGTTGATGAACGCAGTTTGTCTTGGACGAAGTAAGAACCTTCTATACTTAAGGTGGCTACTAATGATTCATCTGTAGTTTCCTTATTGGGTTCCTCTACCAATTCTTCCTCAACTACCTTTTTCCATTCTTTTTCTTTCTCTTCCTAAAAAAAGGTTTCTAGCTTGTCTTCTTCTTCAATTATTGTTTTCCACTCCTCTACTTCCTCTTCTTGGATGGAGACTTCCTCTTCTTCTAAGTTTTTTTCCTCTGTCATATCTTTGTCCTCCTCTATAACAATAATAGTACCTTCTCATCTTTTTAAAATTCCACTTCATCCATGAAGTCAAAATTCGTGTTTTCTTCACTCTACGATGTTAACAAGCTTAAATAGTATTCTATGTTATGCTCAAGATATTCAGGTGAAGAAACTATTTCTATAAATTTGCGTCGACTACCTTTAAGTTTAGCAAGGCATTCCATTATTTTATTTGTAATGCTTTCCTCTTCTTATTCTTTTTGGAGCTTGTTTCCATTCCAAATTCTTTATGATTTGTTTTAGTAAGAATAGACAAACTCCCCTGCATCTCATTAGATATTATCTTCGCCAACTGGTTGATACAATTCAACATATTTTGTATACGAGCCTTTATTTCCTAACGCCTTATGATTAATTCTTGAATAAAATTGGTCACCATATCTTCCAGAGTTGGCTCCTTAATTTGAGGTTCTTGGTACATAAATATTCAGTTGAAGCATAAGCGTAAGTGTTGCTCCATTCTGAATTGTAACTATTCTCAAATGATGCACCTTGAGGTTAATTGTATATGCTCAGTTGCTCCCACATATAGGTTAGTGGTTGACATTCATGATTGTAATGGTTTCTCCCACAAATGTCGAAATACTGCATGGACGTCAGTTGAGCCTCTAAAAAATTTGTAAGGAAACCTCTCTTTCCTATATGGTGATGTTATATATTGCAAAGACACATTGTATCTCCCATAAGAGTATTGATTGTCCCATCCTTCCAATGTAAGTTATGGTGATGAAGTTAAATCTCAATTCCTAAAACAAACCATAGACATACTATTAATTTAGAGAAATTCAAAAAATAATTGAATTAATAGGCTAGAAATACAATAATATATAATAAATATAAATACAAAAAAATGACTAGAGTAATAGTATCTAGGTGTTCCTAATATCAATGTCCCTAGAAAAGGTTCCAAAAACTTGATTGGTTTATTTATATATCAACATTAATTTATCCACAAGTGCACAATATAACAGTAACTAGTACAGGCAAGTACGAGTCGAATCCCACATAGACAATGAATACTAGTAATTATCGTTATCCTATTATCTAGTCTAGCGATTTGGTTTTAGTTTTAATAAAGAAAATAAAACTTTAAAAAATTAAAATAAATAGGAAAAATATTAAGCAAAGAATAAAGAAATCACTTAGAAATAATAAATACCAAGAATTATTGTCTACATTATGAATCCCCCTAAAACACTTAAACAATTAACCTTTTATTATGCAATTGTTTGATCGACTATTAGACCCTAGAAATTCCTATTGTATACTAACAACTCACATGAGAAAACTAACAACTAATATTAGAATTATCAATCTATATTATATAGGTTAAAGGTACTAAGATTTCTATACTGATTCGTGAATTCTACTATTAGGTTTTGACCTTAATCTAAAGGATTTATATCGACCTATCTCTTGGTTTGCAATCAACTCTTTTTCAATTACAGTAGATTTATTCATGTACAAGATTTCTTTATCTTTATGTTATGAAATCAGATTATGAACTAATATTATAGATGTAACATCCCAGGTCACCCGCTTACAGATATTGTCCGCTTTGGGCCTTGGCCAAGCTAAGCCCTCACGGTTTTGCTTTTCCCAAGGCCTTTCCAGGAGGTCACCCATCCCAGAACTACTCTCACTCGAGCACGTTTAACCTCAGAGTTCTGATGGGATCTGGTCCATTAGGCCATGAAAAACACGTCTATAAGGAAGAGGTATCCACATCATTATAAGGCATGCTTCGTTCTCCTCCCCAACCAATGTGGGATCTCACAATCCACCCCCTAGGAGGCCCAGCGTCCTCGCTGGCACAACGGCCCGGGTACTGGCTTTGATACCATTGTAACATCCCAGCTCACTCGCTTACAGATATTGTCCGTTTTGGGCCTTGGCCCAGCCAAGCCCTCACGGTTTTGCTTTTCCCAAGGCCTTCCTAGGAGGTCACCCATCCCAGAACTACTCTCACCCGAGCACGTTTAACCTCGGAGTTCTGATGGGATCTTGTCCACTAGGCCATGGAAAACGCGTCTGCAAGGGAGAGGTATCCACACCCTTATAAGGCATGCTTCGTTCTCCTCCTCAACCGATGTGGGATCTCACAATATATTGTAACATCCCAGGTCACCCGCTTACAGATATTGTCTGCTTTGGACCTTGGCCCAGCCAAGCCCTCACAGTTTTGCTTTTCCCAAGGCCTTCCCAGGAGGTCATCCATCCCAGAACTACTCTCACCCGAGCACGTTTAACCTCAGAGTTCTGATGGGATCTGGTCCACTAGGTCATGGAAAACGCGTCTGTAAGGGAGAGGTATCCACACCCTTATAAGGCATACTTCATTCTCCTCCCAAACCGATGTGGGATCACACAATCCACCCCCTAGGAGGTCCAGCGTCCTCGCTGGCACAACTGCTCGGTACTGGTTCTGATACCATTGTTACATCCCAGGTCACCCGCTTACAGATATTGTCCGCTTTGGGCCTTGGCCCAGTCAAGCCCTCACGGTTTTTCTTTTCCCAAGGCCTTCCCATGAGGTCACCCATCCCAGAACTACTCTCACCCGAGCACGTTTAACCTCGGAGTTCTGATGGGATCTGGTCCACTAGGCCGTGGAAAACGCGTCTGTAAGGGAGAGGTATCCACACCCTTATAAGGCATGCTTCGTTCTCCTCCCCAACCGATGTGGGATCTCACAATATATTGTAACATCCCAGGTCACCCGCTTACAGATATTGTCCGCTTTGGGCCTTAGCCCAGCCAAGCCCTTACGATTTTTCTTTTCTCGAGGCCTTCCCAGGAGGTCACCCATCCCAGAACTACTCTCACTTGAGCAAGTTTAACCTTGGAGTTCTGATGGGATCTGGTCCACTAGGCCATGGAAAACGCGTCTATAAGGGGGAGGTATCCACACCCTTATAAGGCATGCTTCGTTCTCCTCCCCAACCGATGTGGGATCTCACAATCCACCACCTGGGAGGCCCAGTATCCTCACTGGCACAACGGCCCGGGTAACCTGGCTTTGATACCATTGTAACATCCCAGGTCACCCGCTTACAGATATTGTCCGCGTTGGGCCTTGCCCCAGCCAAGTCCTCACGGTTTTGCTTTTCCCAAGGCCTTTCCAGGAGGTCACCCATCCCAGAACTACTCTCACCCGAGCACGTTTAACCTCGGAGTTCTGATGGGATCTGGTCCACTAGGC
>JAOQMR010000007.1:8950162-8978194 GCA_027563865.1 Erythroxylum pelleterianum | reverse complement strand
GCACGTTTAACCTCGGAGTTCTGATGGGATCTGGTCCACTAGGCCATGGAAAACGCGTCTGTAAGGGAGAGGTATCCACACCCTTATAAGGCATGCTTTGTTCTCCTCTCCAACCGATGTGGGATCTCACAATAGATCTATTAGAACATATATTAAACACATAATTGAATCGCAATAGATCAATCAAAACATTTACATTAAATAAAAGAATTAAATACATGTTATAGCATAAACTAGGGTTCATCTCATTTAGAAACTAATGATGTTTAGTTACACATAATAGAAAATGAAATCAAATATAAATAGAAAGAAAAAGGAATAGAAAATAAAGAGTTCATAATTTTATATCTCCCTTTATCTCCTATCGAAAGTTCTTGTAAGGTAGAGGTTTGATGATGTATTTTATTGGATTTTTTAATGATTTCTTCATGTTTTCCATGTCTCTGGATCAATATTGCCCCCTCTGAATGATCTTCAGGTCTTACATCACCTCTATACTTCTGTGAAATTCTCTATCCCTCATCTGCCTCTGCTCATGTCTTTTATAGTAATTTTTAGGGTTTTTAAGATATTCACAGTCTAATACACAGGCTAGTGCTATACTTTGTATATTCCAAAATCTCCAGAATTCACGATTATGTAAGGCCAAAAAGATGAGCATTGCCATATACACCATTGTGTATCCCTTAATTACTTCAAGACTTCGTTTTATATTGCATTTTCGTCCGAATTCTTCTCCTTTTAGTCTATGAAGACAATTATAATATGTAAATGCACTTGGATTGAATTAAGTACCAAATTTACAATAAATAGTTGTCAAGTCATCTCTATCATGAAAGCTCATCTTACACAAAGCTAACTCTATGTGATAGGTGAATGTCTTTTGCAATTGCAACAACCAAAGAATTATGGCCATTACCGAAGTCCTTCCTACTATCCTACCCTCTTCAGCCTTCTGCAAGTTACTCTTCATGCCTTCTACTGTTCCACTCTTCTAAACCTTCATTGCTTCTAAATCTTCATTGCTTCACCTCTTTACTTTACTTATCTTCCTTCTCCTTCCTGCTCTCCGTATTCCACTGTCTTGGGGCAAGGCTATTTTGGTCATTTCATCCTCCCTTTTGCCTCCTTAGCCTGTTTCCATTCAGTAAAATTCCCTGCTTTTTCCTGTTTAGAAATATGACAAAGTTAGCTTTCTCAACAGAAAATTTAGACTCCCATTCCAACAAAAAAACAAAACACCCCTATGGAGGATTTTCCTCCTTTACCTACTGCTTCAATTCTAGCCCTTCCTTCTGTCACTACCCCTCCATTGCCTCAACCTTCCTCATTGCCACTCAACCTAGTTGTTTCAATCTCTCAACCCACCCAACCCTCTTTAGCCAACACACACAATATTCCATTAAACAATTAGACCTTACTTAGCTCTTCTTCATCTCCTCCAGTGGTGAGGGAAAATTGGAAGCAAGTGGTGGGAGGCTCTACTGCTGATCTTTCTCTTCACTTCTTCTCTTCAAAGAATGAAGATGGTTGAGCAATTGTTGCTCCTGATATGGAGACCATACAAGAAGGAGTCAAGTCGTGGGAGAACTCATTTATCGGATTCTTCTAGGACAAAAGACCACCTTTCCCTGTTATTCAAAGATGGGCACAAACAACATGGAAAAGTAAAGGGTTTATCCAAGCTATTATTGTAGAAGATAGGTATATATTGTTTACATTTGATACTAAAGGACAAGCATTGAAGATTGTTGAAGAAGGGCCATGGCATGTGACAAATTTCCCACTTTTTCGACAGCCATGACAGTCGGGTTTTTAAATCGACTTTAAGGAGAAGAGTTTGGTTCCAATGTGGGTAAATCTATATAATGTTCTTCTTGAATACTTAGCTACTAAAGGATTGAGTATGATTACTAGCTTCCTAGGAAAACCTCTATGTTTAGATGACGATACAACAAATAGGAAGAGGTCAGGATTTGCTAGAATATACAACATGGATATATCCAATGTTTTACCAGAAAATATTCCTATTATGAGACTGGGGTTTGATGGAGGGCTTTATGAAGAAAATGTTTTGGTACAAGACCAATGGAATCCTTCTCTTGCTTCTCAAGGGAAAAAATAGATACCAACTGGGAAAATTTTCCAAAAGGGGGATTATGAAGAGCTGATGGGGGATGGGATTTTGTACTTAGAAAAGGATCAGTTGGCTAATTCTAGTGATAGCACTAATATCTCTTAATCAAATGAGGAATAAAGGGTAGTAGTTGTAGATAGTGTGGAAGGTACGATTGATATTAATAAAGGAGTGGAAGCAATTGAGAAGCACACTAAAGTTGATGTTATTGATATGGGAAAACATAGGATGGTGAAACAACCTTCCATGATCCTTAAGGATAATTCAAATGGCTTGGTCAATACGGAAAGTAATTTCCCTAAGTTGATAGAGAATAAGGAGTACGATCTCGTCATTGGGTAATTGTTGATAGCCACAAAGAGGGAATCCAATAGGGCCAAAGGTAAGGGCCCTAAAAGCAAGAAATTGACTAATGAAAATAATAGCATGAATTTGAGGGGGATTAACTACCCTAAAAAGCTTTTAGCTTTAAAGGATTTTGTTTTTAACACAAATCCATGGTCTTTTTTGCTCTTTTTGAAACAAAAATCAAAGAAGAGAATATGAGGCTGTTGAATAAGATGGGCTCTAAATGGAAATTCATTTCTAATCATCATACTCATGGGTATGGGAGAATTATCATCGGGTATGACCCTTCTTTGTTAGATGTTCAAGTTCTTACTATGGAGATATAAGTTATTCAGCTAAAATATAAAGTCCTTTAGGTAAATGTTGCGTTTTTTGCTTCCTTTATCTATGGTGCTAATCATAATTTTCAAAGGAGAATTTTATGGGAAAGTTTACTAGATTTTTAGAGGATTGTAAATGGATCATGGCTCTTATGTGGTGATTTCAATGCTACACTATATAGAACTGAAGCTGATGGGAATTATAGCTTGAGGAACTTCTTAGCTGGTTGTAGGGATTATGTGGAAAAATTTGAAGTTTTTGACCTAAAGGCTTAGGGACACTTTTACACTTGGAGCAATAAGCAGTCTGGGAGATGGGCTTTGAGGAAGAAATTGGATTGAACATTGGCAAACAAGGAGTGGATTTCTCAATTCCCAAACAGTTTAACTAGTTTTCTTGATCCTTTATTTTCGGATCACACTCCTATAAGGATAGAGAACCTCCTCCAATGTTATGTAGGAAGAGGTCCTTTCAGGATTAACAATCTGTTACTAAATGATGAGAGGTTTAGTAATGCTCTTAACAAGGGAATGGAGGTTATGGTGGAAGGAACTGAACAGTTTGTTTGTAATAAGAAGCTTCAGGCTATCAAAATGGAGATGAAAGCTCTAACAAGTAGAAGATCCTCCTTAACATGAAGCTGTTTTAAAAGCCAAAGAGGCTTTGCAAAAGTTACAGCAAGATATAGAGTTAGACCCGGCAAATCCTTCATTGTTAAACTCAAAAAAGACTCTCTTGATGTCTTACTTATCCAAATCCAGAGACCATGACAATTTATTGGAACAAAGGGCTAAGATCAAATGGCTAAAAGAAGGTAAAATCTATACTAAGTTCTTCTTCAACTCTATCTTATCTAGAAGGAACACTAATAGAATCAGTTCCCTTAAATTACCGAATGGGGAGGAAGTTTCCCAGCAGAATGATCTCATAAAGGAAGCTATGAGATACTTTGGATGTTTCTATAGCTCTTCTAGACAAGTAAGTACTATCACCCTTAGCGCCTTTATTCAGAAGAAGTTATCCCATCGGCAAGCTTTATCCCTCGTTAAACTAGTGGAAGAAAAGGAAAAAGAGGAAGTTGTTTTTCAATTGTACCCTAACAAGTCTCCTAGACCCGATGGATTCAATGGAGTTTTCTATCAAAAAACATGGCAAGAAACTGGTCCAATGGTAAAAAGTGCTATTCTAGTGGTTTTCTCAAGGGGTTTCTTCTAAGGGACACCAACAAAACTTATATTTGTTTGATTCTTAAATCTAATTGTGCTTCTTCTTTGGATGACTACAGACCTATTGCATGCACAAATTTCATTTATAAGGTCATTTCAAAGATCTTAGCTAATAGGCTAAATTCAGTTTTGGATTCGTTGATCTCGAATAACCAAAATGCTTTCCTTTAGGGTAGAAGAATTGGGGATAACATCTCTATAGTCAAGAGCTAATGAAAGGTTATTTAAGGAAGAATAGTCCCCCTAATTGTATCATTAAAGTTCATTTCAAGAAAGATCATATAGAATGGGAATTTATTCTTCAGACTTTAAGGCTATTAGGTTTCCCAAGGGAGTTTGTTAAATGGGTTGAGGCTTGTATTACCACTCCTACCTACTCTATCCTTATTAATGGTTCACCTACAAATATCTTTAAGAGTGCAAAAGGATCAATCTCTCCTTATCTTTTTATCATTTGCATGGAGGTTCTAACCCAGTTGATTTAGTATAAGGTAGGCCAAAACGAAGACTTCAAATATCATAGCAGATGCAGGAGAGTAGGGCTAATCAATCTTTATTTTGCGGATGACTTATTACTCTTTTCTAAGGCTCATAGAAAGTATATTTAATTGCTCATGTTAATTTTGACAATTTTCAAAGATCTTTCAGGGCTAAAAATAAACCTTACTAAGAGCCAGTTCATTCTAGCGCCTAGTGCTAATATGATGGAGAACTATATCTCTATAATAACAGGAATGAAGAGGAAACTTGCACCATTGATTTACCTCAGTCTTCCTATTACTACGAAAAGAATTCAGTTTTCTGAATGTTTCCCTTTGATTGAGAAAATTTAGAGAAGATTTGTGTTGCATCCTGTTGTCGGAGCCCAACATCTGGAATCATAAACCTTGAGCTGATAAACCTGTAAGGTTATTCCAAAGAACCCTCTTTGGATGTCATCTCACAAGGGTGGTGAGCCCACACTAATCAATCAACAAAATCATAATTTGACTTCTTCACAAAAATGGTAGATCTAAGTCTCAAGTTTGTTTTGGAGAAAGAATCATCTCAAACGGATCTCTATAGCAGAAGTTATGCTTGAAAATCCAAAGTATGTTCATACTTTAATCATGGTCTCCCAACTGACCCCTCACTTTCTCCTAAGAAAATTTTTTCAAATCAACTCTAAAAGATTCCAATTTTTGTGGAGAGTAGATACAAGTGTGAGGAAGATATCGCTTCAAGAATCACCTCATTCAGAGATGGGATGAGGGAGTTTTGGCCAAAAAAAACTGACATATTTATGTCCTTAATCATTATGTACCTCTCTTGGCACGATTTCCATAACTTTCAATCTAGATGTCGGATTGAGTTTTTTTTTTTGGACCATTTGAAAGACGCCTTCAATATCTAAAACTTTCATGAAGACAACAAAGTGAGATTCTGCTTTTAAATAGGTCATAAATCACAATTTCCTGAAGTTGTCACATGAATGTCCGTTTAACGGACATGTATCGGGTTTAAGAGCTATTTTAGCCTGAGAAGGTCCGTTAAATGGACATCCATGTATGTTTAACAGACAAGGACTGGCCTGGGGGTGTTTTTACACCCAAGAAAGTCTGTTAAATGGACCTAATGTTCGTCTAATGGACATAGGGGTTCCCCAAACCCCTCCAAAGCCCTTCCAAAGCTTCCTACATCTAATCTAACTTCATATTTACTCAAAATCTCCCCAAATTCAACTATTCTAGTGCCAAAACACTTCATACAGCTCAAACACCAAATTTATCTCACAACATTCTCAATTCTCAACTTATTTGGCTCATCAAAACCATAAATTCCTATCATTTACCATAGTGCCACATACACCAAATCCTATGCAGCATTATAACTTGTAACATTCATATCTTTCTATTCCGATATCCAAAAATTACAAACTTTATATCGTTGAAAAGCTAGAAAGATTATCTCCAACTTCCAGGAAGAATTTTTTACCAATTCTACCTAGATAATTCTAGAATTTCCCTTGAATTCAGAACACAGTCCTACCCTAATGGAAAATTGGAAATAGCAATGTAAAAATTTGAAAAGCCATAAACAACCATAATGCATATGTATTTCATTCGCATCAAAAGATAAGAGTTTACAATGCTTTAGTGGGCATTTCGAGCCACAAATACATCATAATCTAAAATACAAACTTTACAAAAACAATAATTTCTCAAAATGCAACTAAAGCATTGTTTTACAAATTCTAACCTCGAAAGAACAAAAGTGCAAAATGGAGCGATGCCTTGATTCTCAAGTCGATCACTCGATACCTTTCTCATTGCCTGAGGATGGGAAGGAGGGGGGTGGGTGAGCTTAACGCTCGTGGGTAACATTTTATAAACAGTAATAAGCAAAAACCATTTGAAACTTTCATGATTATAGTAAAACCTCATTGAAATCCATAAACATTCATTTCTCAAAATTGTCAACTTGTCAACAAAATTCACACTTCACATAAATCAAACAATAATCAAACTTATCAACACATGAAAACACATAAGCACATCATAATGGTTTGGATGGATCCAAAATAGAACGTACTACACATTTCCCATACGTGTCCTGTGTAGCCGTGAACAGAACGTACTATCACAATCTCACAAAAATGGTCTTGCGTAGCCGTAAACTTATGAGAGTCTGCGAGGGAGCTCTATGCCACAAGCGGGTAGGCGGGAGAAGCCTTTAGACAAATGCACTTGACATACTTATGGGACCACCACAAACCCACACAATCATGCATCTCATAACTTACAAACTATTTGCCCAAATGGCACATTTTGAAATCTTGTCTTTCATGAGCATGAACTATTTCACATACTTGCTATTCTTTCAAAATTATTTCACAAATCCACAAATACAACAATTATAGAGCAATTTGAAATCATTCTCATATCACTCAAAATTCATTCACAAAACTCACATACAAAAAGCATGTAGTACCTTCTCAAGCATTTAAAGATCAATAAATGCACTTTTATAAGGTAGTTGGAAAATCAATTAATTACATTTATTGAAGAACATTTAATAACTTATTAACTCAATTATAAAAATGTTACCCACCTTGATTTCCTTGCTTGAAAACTTGTTCAAAGATGTCCCTCTTCTTGCTCCTCTTGCCTCCTTTGATTTTCTTCAACATTGACACAAAATCCCAAATCAATAGGAATCCAAATCGGACAACCCAAAGAAACAAATGCATGAAATTGATCCTAGAATACTTATACCCATATATTTCCTAAGCCCTTTAAACCAACACTCTTCCAAAAATCCAAATATTTAAAACACAACTTACCTTGAATCTCTACCAACCAAAGGATTTCTTGGCTTTAATGGAAGCTTTAACCTTCCTCTCTCTTTTTCCTTCTTGAATCAACTCCAAAAACCCCCCTTGAACACCAAGAAATGAAGAACCCTAACTTTTTCTCCTTCTTCCCCCTCTCTTCTCCTTATACGAAACTCTCCCTCTTCTCTCCTTTTAATTTTCGTTTTTGCTTCTTCAAAATGAAAGACAAACTTTTTCTCTTCTCTTTTATACCCTTATTAATTGAACAATGTCCATTCGACCCTTACTTAGAAGCCTTGCAACTTAAATGCTTAAGTGACTTGCCAATTTTCCCCCTCATGCAAACTTACCACCTTAATTCTATTTAATCCATGTCATATGATCTTACTCACATTAACATGCTAATTAACTCTAACTTACATTAATATAGGAAGACCTCTAAATTAATTTAATCATGTTTAATCAAATAAAAAAATTCAGGGGCCAATAATTGGGAATGTGGACAAATAAGGTACTCTCTTTTTGGGGGAGGCTATAACTTACCAAAACGATACTGAACTCCCTTCACATTTACTAGTCCTCTAATATCTCATTAGCTAAAGGTGTCATTAAATCTATAAAGAAGCTTTTAAGAAGTTTTTGGGGGAATTTAAATTCAGATAGACATTTTGTCAAGGTTAAATTGTCTAAAGTTTATAAGAGTAAAGCAGAAGGGGGATTGGGATTGATTCCTAATGCCTCGTATAATACCTCAACCCTCATTTAAAATATGTGGAATATCCTTTTGGAAAATAACTCTCTTTGGATTCGATGGTTTCATACCTATATCTTGAAAGGAAATAGTCTTTGGGCTATTTCAATTAGGCTCTCCTTCTCTTGGTCAATGATCAAACTTTTGAAGCTAAGACCGATATTAGAAAATCTGGTGAACTGTAGGGTGGGTAATGGAGAAAAGGCACACTTATGGTTTGACAATTGGACTGGTAAGGGCCCTCTAATTAGATATCCTTAAGCTCTACAAATATGGAGTGGATTCCCCATCAGTACAAAGGCTACCTCTATCCTTCTAAGAGGACAATGGAACATTCTAGCTGAATTGCAGTATCTTGCTCCTGGTTATCAACCTAAGTTATAGAAGGAGGTTGTTTTCCAATGTCTCAAGATTATTTCGAACTCCTTTAAAATTTCTAGATTCAGGAAGCGACAGAATCTAAACAACCTAAACTGAGTTGGTCTCCTATCATCTGGCACAAAACCCTCAGGCCTAGCATGTCAATCCTTATGTGGCTTACTGTGTTACTGTGCTTAACAAGTTAAGCACAATGGACATAATGAACTTCATTAATTCTTATCCTATCTGTGTGTTATATAGGATGAAGGAGGATATTAGGAATCATCTATTCTTTCTCTACCCTTATTCCTAGTTTATATGGGAGAAGATACAAGGGTTATGCCTCATTACAAACACAGGGTCAACATTTGCATAAGCATTAGAATGTCTTATGGAATGGAATCTGAGTTTTAGGCATAATATACACATCTTTATTATATCTTTTACCTTCTACATTAAGGAGATTAGTGTGAGAGGAATCTTAGAAGATTCCAGAACAAAGCAAGGATAGGTAAGGAGGTCCTGAGTGCTTTAATTTTAGTAATCAGAGAGTACCTTGTGTTCATAACCAATTCAGACATGGCAAACCCTAATCTTACTCTTTTATGGGGAATCAGGTAACTAATCTCAGTAATGGACTTAGATCATGAAAGATATGGAAGTTGGAAACTGGAATGGAATTATCTAGCTTATCGCATGTTTTTAGCATATGTTAAATGTTGTCGTTGAAAAATATGCCCAGATCTCAACCTAAAGAAGCCAATGATGTTATTTATATGTACTTCTCCGTAAGATAACCTCTCCCATACTTGTTAAAACTGACAATTGCCCAACCCTAATTTGGAAAGGTTGGATGTGAAGAGAACATAAGTCCTTCGAGACTTTTCCCTTTCTGCCAAATGATTGTGTGTTTGTGTTTTGCTACTTTGTTTGTTAGTGGACGATGTCGTTTCATATCGTTTCTAAGTATCCAAATGTTTTTGTTTCATGTAATAACTTGATATTGCACCTTGTAAGAACTCTTTTATATATCTATTACAATTATTTAAAGTGAAACGAAGTTAAGGAAGCCCATAAGCCTGCGTGTAAAGGGCTCCAATTGTAGGAATTCATTGACCTTGTATAACTTATTCAAAAGGTGACACCGGCCAAGACTTAAAGGAAATTAGAATAAGAAACTTTGGGAGGACTAAGAGAAAACAAAACACTTAAAAGGAGATTATAGTAACAAACTTTGGGAGAAAAAAGGAAAAATAAAACACATATTATAAGTGCTTACTTAAGTGTTGACACCTGTCAAATTAACATATTACAAAATGGATTAATTTTTAGGCAGTAGATATATTTCATGTTATAACTAATACCTTAACGCTTGTTTGGTGTAACACTAATTCATGTATTTTATAAGGTAAGGTTTAGTTACCTTCTTTAGAAATATATATACTTTAACTTCCAAAAAAATCATCTTCATATTTTATAACATGCTTAAATCATTGCTAATAAGCAAAAGTCACCTACATATAAAAATAGAAATGCAAGAGTGAAGTGTGTTCTCCTTAAAATCTAAAGTAATGACCACCTAATAGAATTTTAGGTACCACTATCATAATACTTGATTTAATTTATATATTAATTTCTTCAATTTGAAATCTCAAGGCATATTTCCCTTTAAGTTAAAGCACTTGGACAACTAGTTATACATCAATTCTATTAGATCATCATTAAAGAAGATTTTCTTAACATCTTTATGTTAAAACTTAAAATCAAAATGTATGGTTAAAGCAATAATGATCATGAACGAGTCCTTAGTTGAGATATGAGGGGAAGTCTCCTTGTCTTCCATTCTATTTTTTAAGCATACTACTTAGCCATATGCCTTACTTTAAACCTCTCAACCTTGCATTTAACATCTTTATTAGCCTTAAACTCCCACTTGTAACCTATGACTTTAAGTCTATACTAAACATTGAATAACTTTTAAA
The DNA here is from genome assembly GCA_027563865.1 of Erythroxylum pelleterianum. Taxonomy (NCBI): domain Eukaryota; kingdom Viridiplantae; phylum Streptophyta; class Magnoliopsida; order Malpighiales; family Erythroxylaceae; genus Erythroxylum; species Erythroxylum pelleterianum. The sequence goes on along the minus strand of JAOQMR010000007.1, from coordinate 8,967,756 downwards.
CACCATTGTTTGTTAGAGACTTCATCTCCTCCTTCATAGTTTTTTTTAATCTATCAAAATAATCATTCATCTCCTCCTCTATATTTTTTTAATCTATCAAAATAATCATTACTCATTCCTTCATTATACGTTAGAGAATCCAAAAATATCTCTCAAATCATAGTTAGTTTATCAATATATATAATAAAATCATTAAAGGATATAGGCACCTTATCTCTTTGTAAATGTAGCAATGGTATTATATGATCACGTTGATCATCTACCATAGTCTGCCTAATAGTATACACAACATCTTCAACATCATAAGCTACATATACATCCAAATTGTACCTACATACCTTTAAAATTGCATTAGTAACTCTTTTATAAACAATATGAATATGTATTTCTAGTGAACCGAGATTCTCAACTGCTTTGGGTCTAAATGATACTTTTCCCATATCACGCTCATAAACTTTTAACCTTTCTAACCTTTAAAATAGCATATGAATAACCTTTGAATTGTTCTAAGATAAAAAAAATGTTCTATAATGGATTATAAAGCTTTATCTCTACTGGACAATACTAAACCTTTATATTATTCAAGCTAGGCATCATATCTACCGATAGTTCAAAAGGAGTTCTAAGAATTGACTTACTATGAACACAATTTAGGATGTAGAGTGTTGTCTATATTGACTCGCTCTATAAACACTTAGGAAGCTTTGATCACTTCATCATTGTCTTTACTATATACATTAGTGTGTGATTTTACCTCTCTATTACTTCATTATACTTAAATATATTGCAAAAATATGTCATAATCATCTAGAAACCTAGCAAAAGGTCCCTTCTCTTGACACCCAAATCTTCATATTCACCATAGTATTCTTCGCTTTAATCTGAATTGTCAACCTTAACATTGAATTAATTCTTATTCTTTTCTTTAAAAACTTTTAAATATTTTTAGGGTCTCAAACTTATTATTAAGGATACATAGGTAATTATATTAAGAATAGCCATTAACAAGATTAAAAAAGAATTTCTTTCTATCAATGATGAGGCTTAAATGTCTAGTTACATTTATGTAAATAATATCCAGAATTTTACTACTGTTAATTTCATCTTTTTTTTCTTTCTTTTGGTGAGTTTTGTAAGGCACCATATTGTACCCTAGTTGGAATGTCACATGTTTATGAAATTACATGTTTGAAAGTTGTTAAAAATCATGAAATGATTGAAAATTGCATATGACTCGAATTTTGGTTTAATAGATCCTACATAGTGAATTGGAATTAATTGCTACCATTAGAGAATTGAGGTATTAAAATGTACATTTGGACTAGGAAAATTTTCCAAGTGGCAAGATAAGTTGGTACATGAAAAGTGAAATAATTAGGCCTATGAGTTAATGACATTTGGCATAGTTGATGCATTGACATTTGGCAACATTTGTTGAGTGACAAGTGGCCTAATTAAATTGTGAAATTTGGCAGCTTCATAAAAGAACATGTGTGCTAGCTAGGGAGAAGACATATGGCTTGTGTCTTTATGTAATAAATGGCCCTAGAGCAAGATGAGCTATTTTACATATGGCATGACCTTATGTATTAGCTAGTTTCTGTTGTTACTCTTCCTTCTTTGCTCATTCTCTCCACCGAAACTCTCTCATTTCCTCTCAACTTCTAGAGTTTTTGGGATCATTTTCTCTTGGAATCCTTGTAAGTTACTGCATCTATTTTATACTATTTTATGTTGTTATCATCTTAGTGTTAAGATCATCTGACATCTACCTAGATTTCGGAAGTGTTTTGATTGCATAAAGGGCTGGTTTAGTTAGTTCTTTGAAGAAGGAACTTGAAGGTAATTCGATAAGGGATTACTAAAATTGATAGCATGTATAATTACAAGTTTTATGATAATTGAATTGGCATGAAATATGTGTTATGATGATGATAAATGAATGCTAGAAAAATGATCCTTGTATGATAACTTCTGGTTTGGTTTTGATGTGTGGAAGATATTGATTTGTAAGTTACTTGAGGAATGATTTTTGAATTGGTTTGGACATGAATTTGATGAGGAATTGAAGCATGAATAAGTTAAAGTTAAAGTGAAATTGATGGTATTTGGTGAAGGTGTGTCGAATGGAAGTGAAGAAGTCAAGTTTTGGAAACAAATTGGAGATTGTGGGTGAGTGAACCTTCGATTCAATCATCCCATGATCGTGGGATTTATAACGCTTATTCTCACAGCCGTGGGAAGTAATTAGGAAGTAGAAAATGTTGGTTTTAGACAATTGTTGGACCATATCAGGTTTAGGTACTTATAATGGTTTAATTGGACTTAAGTATGGTGTAAATGAACCTAGTTTGATGTGGAATAAGTTCATTAAAGGTTGTATAAGATTTGGATTTCTAATTGAAGTAATAACTTACAAAGGTTGTATAAGATTTGGATTATTAATTGAAGTAATAACTTACAAATGGTGTTATTAGATAATAAAGTATCTAATTTTGGAACTTATAAGTTGTTAAAGGAATGAAGTATACTTATGAACACAAGTGTGTTTTAAATGATAAAAGTGATGTGTTAGTTATAAACGTTTGAGAATTGGGAACTTAGGTGAGTACATTTAAAGTGTAATTACTTAATGTATTCATTGGTGCATTATCACAAATGCTTATATTTATAAGGCATGATAAGTTTGAGTGAGAATGAATGGGTTCAATTTGAGCATAAGGAAATGAATTTATACTTATGCATTATTTCACTATTTTGTGATTATGATATTATGATAATTTCATACCATTAATTGTCTAAGGAGTTTGATAATTAGGATTGTATTAGAAGTGATTTCTAATTGTGTGAATATACATAATATGTGATGACTCAATACATTTATTGATGCTTTAATGCATATGTTTGTATTTATAAGGCATGTTAAGTTTGATCAAATGAATAAGGTTATATATCCTGCATTACATCATTTACATGCAATTCTGAAATCTGAAATGGTTTGTTTTAAAACTATTAAGTCCTAGTCGTAGGTAAATAGGCATGCCTAGAAGGGTCTGCAGCTACTCTTGTGACACTAAGGTGTCTCCTGATATTGAGACTTTGGTGTCTCCTGATATCAACATTACGATGTCCCCTAATTTAGAGACATTAGTCTCTTCTATTTTAGATATAAATTATGGTATCTTCTATTCTAATCCCTTTACCCACTTCTGTAAAAAGGATTCGTAGCCTAACTTATTTTGTATTATGATACATATTCAGTTTTGATAAAAATAAGTTCTGTTCTGATACAAAACAAGTTCTGTTATGATAAGAGATAAGCTCTGATTTGATACAAAACAAGTTCTGTTCAGATATAAGTCATATTTTGATCTAAAAGGATTATATTATATTATGATATTCAATTCTAATACTTGTACATTCTATTATGATATTTTTAAATTTTGTTCTGATGTAAGAATGTTTTGTATTAATTGTTGAATCATATTCTATTATGAGGCATACGTTTGGATTACCCTGTATTTTGAACAATTAAAGATTGTTGTGATACGATTTGAATCTGTATATATGAATGGTAAACGACTGCTTGAAACAATTGCCATTATGCATTATGTTTAGTTATTTCCCACTAAGCTATATGTTTAGCACGGTGATTTTGCCTCCGTGTAAGTTCTGATAAGAAGGTTAAAAACTGGGACAAGGGCTACCGCAGTGGCCAATGTTGTAAGGCTTTAACTACTTAATGATATAGCTACCAAACATAATGAAATGATGGAAAGAACATTTTTCTACGAGGGATTCGATTGTAATGTTTTTAAAACATTAAAAATATATATATTAAATGATAATAATCAAAGACCCTTTTACTAGGTGGTACGATTGTTTAACAACAAAACAAGACTATATAAGTGCACATCAGATCAGTTGAACAAGCTAATCATACTACAACAATTTAGACTTTAAGTGACGATTAAAACAGTAGCCAATTTGATAACAAATATTTGTGCATTATTATTTGTCATGTTTTACAATTCATCACCAAAAATGTTGCTAATTATCAATTACAATTCATCACCAAATTTTTAACTACATTTTCCCAAATGTAACCAATATTTTTAACTGTTTTATTCTATGGTAGATAAATATATTTTATTACATTTTTACAATTTTGTAAATAGTCTTTATAACTACATATCATTAAAACTACTATTCCGATGGTGCTATTACCTTTGCACCTCATTTCATTCCCTACCTTCTAGTGGCCTAATTAAACTTAAGTAAAATTAATTGTATGCAGAATAACATGTTTGTCAACTTAGCGGAGACTTCTCTGGACCAAACTCTCTTGCCATGGTGTCTTCGTACGGCTAGCCTTCTTTCCCTTTAACCCATGGCACAATGCAAAGACTAGTAAATATTATGAACATACCAGTCAAACCAAGGAAAAAAAATTCAGAGTGCAGATACTAAACAAGAAGTGTTATAAAGATGATGTACACTTGATATGGAAATGAAGTGAAATCACCTTTTACCTTCCAATTTTAACTGTATCGCCTTGTTAAGAAGTGAGGAGGTTTAGAGAGGAGATAATTGTTTAGAATAAAAGGTTATATTTCACTTTAATCATTTTAGTTCAAGTACAAAGAGGTATTTATATGTAAAATAATGACTCTTCACATCTAAATACATGAACCTATTAATGAACCTAAATAAATAAACCATACATGGACCAATATTTAATTATGTAAGTAATACATGAACATAATTAAGCTCCTAACAATGAATTTAAACATCCATGTATCTAGACTTTAAACATTCAAGTATCTAGATCAACTTTCAAATACTCTTCATCACTCTCCGTTAATTTGAAATTTTCTTTTGTACTCCAAGTCTTGTCCTCAAATGTTGAAAAACTTCAAATTTGAGTAAAATATCCGCAACTTGATCATTAGTGCTCACATGCTTGAGCTCCATTTCATTCTTCGTGATAAATTCTCTAATAAAATGATACCTCGTATCTATATGTTTGCTTCGATTATGAAAACTGGGTTCTTGGTCGATGCTTGTGCAGACTTATTATCATTACATATTTCAACGGCTTCCTTTTGTGGCAAGTGAAGTTCATTCAATAGCCTTCTAAGCTAGATAGTATGACAAGTGCACAAAGTTGCAGCCACATATTGAGATTCACAACTTGACAAAGTCACAATAGGTTGCTTCTTTGAACTCCATATAATAGAACAATCACCCATAAAAAACACGAAACTAGTTATACTTTTTCTGTTATCAATATCTCCCACAAAATCACTATCACAAAACCCAACAAGCTTGAAATCAAAAGATGATGTATAGAGTAAGCCATAATTACAGTTGGTGCTTCCATGAAACAACTTATCAATCCAACTGCAAAGAGAATATCTGGTCTTGTACATGTCAAGTATCTCAAGAACCCAACAAGGTTTTTAAATACAAAAGAATCTTCCTTATCTCCATCATCAAACTTTGTTAATTTAATTCCACATTCTATAGGTGTAGTTACTGGATTGTAATCAAGCATTTGGAACTTATTTAATATTTCTTTTGCATATCCTTCTTGTGAAATAAAAATTCCGTCTTTCATTTGCTTCACCTCCAAGCCCAAATAGTATGACATCAATCCAATATATGTCATCTCAGACTCCAGAGACATAGCTTTCTTGAATTCTAGAAACAATCTTGGGTTATTGCCAATAAAAATAAGATCATCCACATAGAGACAATTGAGTAGAATATCTCCATTTCCATATGATTTAATATAAAGAGCATATGCATGAGAACAATGAACAAACTGATTGTCTTGTAAGTAATTGTCAATGCGAGTATTCCATGCCCTTGGTGCTTGCTTTAACCCATATAATGCCTTTTTCAATCTTAAGACCTTATCTTAGTGACCTTTGACTATAAAGCCAATTGGTTGTTCAATAAAGACTTCTTCTTGAAGATCACCATTTAGAAAAGTTGACTTTACATCAAGTTGATAGATCTTCCACTTCATTTGAGCTACAAAAGAAGTCAACAAATGAATAGTCTCTATACGAGCAACAGGTGCAAATACTTCATCATAATCCACTCCATGCTTTTACTTGTAGCCTTTAGTATCAAGCCTTGCTTTTATATTTCTATACATCTCCATTGTCATTCTTTTTTATCTTGTAGACCCATTTGACTCCAATAGCTTCATGACCTTTAGGAAGAGTTGATAATTCCTTTGTATTGTTTTTCTCTATTGCCTTGATCTCCTCCTCCATGGCTTGCCTCCATCTTTTGTCATTCACGACCTCCCTAAAATTTTAAAGGTTCACTATTTATAAGAAGATAAAAGAAATTTCTTACATCAACATCATTGATTTCTTCTGTTTGTTTCTAAATATCATAAATACTCCTTATTTTTCATGCTCCATTGCTTAAACTTTCTCCATGCATGGATGAAGAAGAATGAGGCGTATTTGGAGAAGCAGGTGGAGTTGCCTCTTAAATATTTGTTGTGGTTTCTTGCTCTTCATCTTCAAAGTATGGGAAAAAATCATAAGTGCTTTCTTCTTGTGTCTCCCAGTCCTATATTGCTTCATCAAATTCGACATCTCTGCTCACAACAATCCTTCCATTGCTTGGACTATATAATCGGTAGCCTTTGCAATTTCGTTCATAGCTAATGAATACATGCTTAACACTTCGATCATCGAGCTTAGATCTTTCTTGTTGCGGCACATGAGCATATGTTATGCTTCCAAAAACTCTTAGATGAGCAACAATAGGCTTCATTCCATTCCACGCTTACTGCGGAGTTTGATCTTTGACATTTCTCGTTGGAGACCAATTTGATAAATAAACTACACAAGAAACAGCTTCAGCCCAAAATTCTTCAAGCATGTTTTTGACGTTCAACATATATCAAACCATGTTAAGACTTGCTCTATTCTTCCTTTCGGCTACTCCATTTTGTTGAGGGGATATTGGGACTATTAACAGACAATGGATTCCATGTATTTCACAAAAATCAAGGAACTCCTTAGATGTGAACTCATTTCCTCTATCAGACCCTAGAGCTTTAATTGTATAGTCACTTTCATTCTCCATAAGTGCCTTGAACTTCTTAAATGCTTCAAATGCTTTTGATTTCTACTTTAAGAAATAAACTCATGTTTTTCTACTATAATCATCAATGAAAAGTAAGAAGTATCTACTTTTACCCATTGATAATAGCTTGATTAGTCCACACACATCAGTATGAATAAGTTGAATTGGTGTAGTTGCTCTTGTCACCTCTTCTTTTGGAAAACTCCTCCTTGAATGCTTGCCAAGTAAACATGCTTCACATAAATGATGTGGGTGGTTGACGGAGGGCATTCCTTTTACAATGAATTTATCCCCCAACGCATTGAGTGCACCAAAATTCAAGTGTCCAAATTCATATGCCAACGCCATGCTTCATCTTTCACATCCACCTTTAACATGTTGCCAAGTAAACATTGTCTTGATATTCAACATAAATATTCTATTCTTCGACATAAACACCTTAGAAATCAATTGAGCATGTTGATCTCTAAGCCAAAGACAACAATCTTTCATGTGGATTTCATATCCTTTTTCAAGAAGTTACCCCAAACTTAAAATATTACTTTTCAATTTAGGGATATAATAGACATCATTAATAAGTCTATAGCTTCCATCTCTTAAAGAAATTAGAATGCTACCTTTTCCATGAATTTAAATCTTTGACGAATCTCCAAAAGAAACATTGTTTTATACCTTTTCATCAGGTTCCACAAATTTGCCTTTATCTCCATACTTGTGATTACTTGCTCCATTATCTAAGAACCATGTACTTTCATCCTTACTTGTATTATCTTTGAGTGCCAGCAATAAAGTGGGCTCTTCGTCTCCTTGCTTATTATCAACAATATTGACTTGCTCCTTAACTTGATTAGGCGTAGCATAACATTCCCTAGAAAAATGTCCAAATTTATAATAATTGTAGCATTCAACATTAGAATTATCATACCTCCTCTCATTTTGTTGAAAATTGTATCGTCCTCTTCCTCTTCCTCTTGATTTTCCTTGGCCTTTGTATGATTGATTGTTTCCATCATTGTTGTTATAATCTCCTTTCCTTCTTCCTCCATAACTTTGTCCTCGACCTCGACCTCGACCATGACCATGTCCTCAACCGCGTCCTCGTCCTCTTCCTCTTTGATTGCTTTCTCCATCATCATCTTTTAACACAAACCCTTGCTTTAAGTTCTTGCTCCAAAGGTTCTTCTTGCCTCTTCTTCTTGCCCTCTAGGTGTTCAAATGCCAAAGAGTCTAGATCTTTAGACTCTTCAATGACGCAAACCACATAATCAAACTTTAGGTTCAAGGAATGAAGAGTCTTCTTTACTACTAGAACATCTACAACTTGATCTCCATATCTCTTTATTTAATTCATAAAGGCCTTCACTCGTGAACAATAATTTGAGATTGATTCGGATTCCTTCATGTGTAAAGATTCAAAATCACCTCGCAATGATTGGAGTTGAATCTTTTTTACCTTATCAATTCCTTAAAAGGAACTTTGCAAAATCTCCCATACTTCCTTTGAAGTGGTTGCATCGACCACCTTCTCAAACATTAAATCATCTAGACATTGATGGATGAGGGTGAGGGCTTGTTGATCCTTCTTCTTGATCTTTGCCAAAGCATCCTTCTCATTTTCAGACAAATCAGCTTCACTTTGAGTTCCATAAAACCTTTCTCTATAATTTCCCAAGAATCTTATGAGCCAAGCATGGATTTCATGCGAAGACGCCGTGCTTCATAACTTTCTTTGGTGAGGCGAGGGAATTGAAATGAGTATACTCCACCATTGTTTTCCCTTTCTCAAAGAACTTGACTTTGATACCACTTTGTTAAAAAGGGAGGAGGTTTAAAGTGGAGAGAATTGTTTAGAAGAAGTGGTTGTATTTCACTTTAATCGTTTTAGTTCAAGTGCAAAGAGGAATTTATAAGCAAAAAATGACTCCTCATATCTAAGTACATGAACCCATTAATACCCAAATAAATAAACCATACATGAACTCAAAACCATACATAGACCAATATTTAATTATGTAACTAATACATGAACATAATTAAACTCCTAACAATGAACTTAAACATTCATGTATCTAGTCTTTAAATATTCATATATCTAGATCAACTTTCAAATTGCTCTTCAACATCGCCTAAGGATACAAAGGAGAGGTTCACCGAGATCACCGTTCCAATGAAGCCAAACATGGAAACCAAAAGTAGACACCTCTTCTTCATCACCCATACATTGAAGCTCATACATACTTCATCCACTATACCACCTTGTGCATCTAAAATGTTCATGGTTTTTACATAGGATAGAAAAAAAACTTTGGCGTAGTGCACTTTTAGATAAGAAGTTATATTAATCTTGTTATTTCTAAAAAGTCAAACATATTAGCTCAAGGTTTTATGATTAACGATTTTGATAATAAATGTATAATATTTCAAATTTTAAATTAGATTTATTTCCTTGTACAATTAACGGTTTAATTCTAAAAAATAAAATCATAAAAATATACTTTCTTTCTTGCAGGAACCTTGTTTATGAACTAACCTTAATAGAAATGTTTATCTGAAAGAATCTTACAAATTATGAAGGTCATATATTAGCTTCGTGATTACTGGAAGATTTTGACAAAGATAAACGTCAAAATTATTTAGATTCAAATCAATCCAGTTAATTAGGGATGTATTTGAAGCAACGGCTAGTTGAAGGAAATGCCTATTTAAAGAAGAGCAACAACATTTGTGAAAAAAAAATATACTCAGACTTTCGAAACATTTGAGCATCATTGATAGACTCATATCATTCTTATTGTGCCTTAGAAAATGAAATCACTATATCGAAAGAGAAATTATTATTTGAGAACTTACTTTTGATTTTACATTTATTTTTCTGTTAGCTTTTAGAAGCTTGTTATACACTTTGAGTGTGGAAGGTTGAAGAACCTTAAAAAAATATGTACTCATGAGCTTTGAGAGGTTCGTCAAATTTAAAACTTAAATTCTTATCGTGAAATATTCAAGTTGGATATTTTGGGACTAGATGCAGGTTAAGTTGTAAGCCGAACCAATATAAATGGACTGCGTCCTTCTTCTCTCTCTCACCTTATCTTTTATATTTCCGCATTATATTGTGTGTGTGTGTTTTTTTAGTAAGAGGTTCCTTCTGTTTTTCACTTGCAAAAGGTTCTTTTCAATTTTAAAAGGGCGAATTTTGTTTTTAAATAGTTTTAACAGGATTCATCCCTTAGTATACTTCTTTCATTTAAGCAAGGTTTTATTTTACAAAAGGCTCCTATCACCTAGTGGACTCGTATCGTTTAACAAATTGCTATCATCTGACAGACTCTTATTGTTTTTTTTTAAACAGACTTATCTCTATACGAATTTAAAATGACCTTCTTTTTTTTTACACCCAATTCACTATCAAAACATAGACATTTTCTAATGAATAGAGGGATTCAAAGGTATTATGTTGACGAAGACTGAACATGGCAATGCCAACCCTGCATCCGACAGAATGGAATTGGACTTTGCTATAATGGCAAGCATTTCTACATGCCACTTGCAAGAAAAACATCATAGAATAATCAATGTCCCAGAAGTTAAAAATTTACCAAAACAACCTAGATACCTAAACAGATTTTATAGACTTTTTTTTTTTTTGGAAAATAGGACTGGAATTGTTATGTACTGTACCTGAAAGAAACTGGATACCAAGTTACACCAATTAAACAGACAAAACGACAATGAATCATTTAAAATCTCTTAATCCATTAGAGAAACAAAGAATTTTAATATGAAAACAAATGGAAGCCAACTGAAAAAAATGATAAAACAATAGCCTTTACCATCCTCAGGCTTAGTTGAGCTTGGCCATTAGGCTTCTTAACACTGGCATTAACAGTAACAGTACCCTTGGAACCCGTCGGTGAAAACATTCCCGGGTTTGTTGCTGGATAATGAGTTGCACCACCTTGATTATGGTAATGGAACCTTGGCTTGTTACTGATTCACTTTCTTTTCATAATTAGACGGCCTTGGTGTTGGCCCTCTGGACGCCGATAGACCATAGACATCAGAAGCGCCAAAGTTTGAGTTTCTACCAGCAGCCATCATTGACTAGAAGTCAGCGTGGTTAAATCTAGATCCTCTTGGAGTTGGATTTCCTGCATGGCCTTGGAGATGAGGACAGTGCTTGAGACCTTCTTGAGAAAACATTTGATCTCGAGGCACTATGACATGCAATTTTCCATCTTCTTTGATCTCTGCCTCAGTTTCCAGAGGATGGCTACCATCAAATGACAATCGAGCCAACACTATCGACATGGATTGAGACAATCTGACGCCGGAGCACTTCTCCAAGCCATTATATTTAAATTTACATGATAATTTCGTGCAAAGAGGTAAGAAACTTCAGACTTCTACAAACAATTCAATATTCAGACTGTATATGTATGATTGCAAATTTTGGATCCGAAATTAAGTAAAACCTTGTCCTTTGGGCTTGAAATTTTAAGAGCATGCAGAGGACACGTAAAATTACTCCAAAATTAGTTTCCTTATTTTCAGTCTTTTGTTCTTTTTCAGCCTTACTCTATCTTCAACTCTCTGTCCTTGCCCCTCCGTCTTTGAGAAATGGTCAAAAATGGAGACAACTAAGATGAATCTTTTCCTTGTTGTATTGATGTTTGTTTTAATGGCTTTCTACACCGTCCAGAAAGCACTAGCTCCATGTCCAACTTTTTTTTTCCATCGCCTCTTAGAAATTGAAGCTGTGGGTAGTCAAGTTAAGCTGGTAATTGTACTCATTATTGAGCTTTTTAAGGTTGCAAACCACTCTTGACTTCTTCAAGTTGGGATCTTTTCTCGTAAACCTACCTGGGTATGGTCTACTGCTATTGCTTCATTTCTTGGTTTTGTCATCATTCACTGAAGTATTGTCAAAAAGCGAGTGTTGAAAGAGGGAGAGGGGGAGAGGGTTTAAAAAGAAAGGGGACTGAGAAAGAGAAGGAAGGCTTTGAAAGAGTGAAATTGTATTGCTCCATCGTGTCCTTACCAATTAATGAAGAACAAGCTTAGGGTTGGAAATGGGCTTTTGATTAATTTGAAGGAATGCTGATTTAGGATCTCAAAGAGAGAATTTTGTTTTGAGTTAGTAGCAGTAGTTGTTGGTTGTTGTCTTCATCGAATTCTGGTTTTGAAAGAACGGGACTGAGAAAGAGAAGGAAAACATTCACGGAGGACTGACGAACAAGTTGATCATAAGAAGCACAAAATAAATAAAGTTTGTGTTTGTGCACATGTTTGGCAAGTACACCCACAAAAGTACATATATATACTTTATGTTTTTTTAGAGAAACTTATAAAGTACAAAATATGTATAAATTATCAAGATATTGAAAGTCTTGAAACACATTATAATAGTGTGGATGTAATGATCCTATCATGGATCATCACTGCATATCCTCTGTGGCAAACGGTGGAGACGAAAGAAATGGTTCTTGGAAAAAGATTTGATAGGTACCATGAACTGGGTCAACATGCATTTGGTGGAAAACTTGGGCTCTGGTGGTGATGCCTCAACAACTGATGGTCCAAGTTGGCGTGGACATAGTGTACATAACCTTAGTTACTCAACCTAACCCTCGTGACAAAGATAATTGTCCATTTGGATAATCAACTCCTGCATATTCTAAAATAAGAAAATTAAAAATTCAATAGACCATAGTAACTAAAATCTAAAAACTTGTTCTTTAAATACATCTAAGATATGCTCAACGTATATTGGCTTTACATCTGCCCTTTCCAAAGACAAGGCAGATCCTCAATTTTTTCACGGAATTCCAAAAAATATTAGAACATTAAAAAAAACATATCTATAATGATACAACACCATTTATTTGTAAGGAAATCAAGACGCAATCTTATCACATGAAGAAATCAAAATTTTATGATTTTTTAAAAGATAAAAACTCTTTAATTTTATAATATAATTAATGTATAATTATAATAAAACATGAATTATAAATTGTGTTTTGTTATAAATCTTAATTTCTTTTTTATATAGTTTCTCTAAATCTATAAGTTATGAGAAAACCAATCTTAAACCAAGAGAAGTTACAATTTATGTTTTGATAATAATAATAATACATAATTATTACTAATAATTTATTTTTTGATTTCATAAAAGAAAGCAGTTTGAAATAAAGTCAAAAAATAATTTATGGAGACCAAATACATTCAAGTCAAGAAGACCAAAACTAAAGAAGATTGAAGCATAACTAGTCCACAATTTATTTGTAATATTTCTTATATCTTCTAATTGGTCATTTTAATGCTTTAAGTGCTCTTCATGCACAAACATATTTTAACTTAATGCATAAATATTTTCTTCTACCAAGAAGAATCAAGGTTTTGATTTCCAAGAAAACCCACTTGATTTTTAAAATACTTTGCAAAAAAATCTTGAAATATTTTTAGATTAAGTTTTAGTCAAAGATATAGGGTTTGATCTTTGAAAATACTTTTAAATATGTTTTCGGATACATTGATCAACTAATGTGTAGGTATGGTCGACTAATATTAAAATACGGTTAACCAATGTGTAAGGATTTTTACATAATGTGTACCGTAAGCTTATATGTGATACTAACCGATGCATTGGCAGTTAATATAACAAGCGAGTAGACCAATATGTTAGATTAGTTAATCAATATCATTATTACTAGCTATTACAATGGTTAGTTTACATGTCCAACTACATTTTGGAGCTAGTATGGGTATAAGTACTTAAGATTTTCGTGGTTGGAGATGTTTATGACATTTGAGGGTTACAATAACATATTTAAAAGCATTCTTGAGAATTTACAAGCATTCATTATTGGTTATAAAGTGATTGAGAGTTTCTAAACATTAAAGTAAATAAGCAAGGTTAATTTAAGTTGTAAACATCAATTAGGGTTGGTTTCTTATATTTTGGGTTGACCAAGAAGAATTAGGGTTCCTCTTCACCCTTTAATGAAGATTGTATAAGGTTTTTATCTTTTTCAATTAAAGATTGTTGTAAGAAGGTTTCACCTAGTTCAAAGAGGAGATTAGTAAAATCTCAAGAGAGATTTGGGGAGTAGATATAAGAAAGGTTTACTTGTTGAATCTCTATAAAATTAGTGTACAACTTATCTTCCCTATGCTCTTTACTTTTTTCTTGATTGATTGATTGAATGAATTTGATTAAATTGTCATTGTATTTACAATTTAAAGTCTATTAAGGGTTATTATTGAGTTGCAAAAAATTTTCATTAAAGTCGCTAACACCCAATTCACTCCTTCTTGGGTGTTATTAAGGACCACAAATAGTATCAAAGCAGGCCTCCTTTATTGTAATTTCAAACAAAATTTGAGAAAAGATCTTCATGGCATCTCCAAGTGCATATACATCTTCTTCTAGCTAAGATAACCAAAATATTAGTACGGATTAGTAGGGATAACCAAAATATTAGTACGGATTAGTAGGGACCTTTTTTTATGAAAAAGATTATTATATCAGAAAACTAGAATGAAATTCTTCTTTATGGCCAAAAACATTGACTTGTGAGAAATTATTTCTAATATTCTATTCATTCTTACTAAATTTACAAATGATGGAAAAGTTCTCAAACTAAAAATAATTATAGGATCCTTAAAACAAGAGACTAATTTTCTTGAATAATAAGGCTATTCACATTTTATTTTGTGTATTCCAAAATAAAAAATCCAATAAAATCTTTATATGTGAAACGAATAATGAAATTAGCGTACTTTAGAAGTTAAACATGAAGGAATAAATCTAGAAAAGGAGAGTAAAGTAAGCATGGAATACATCAATATGAATTATTTCAATTGATGCATAATGAAAGCATATCTAGCTCGTACAATAGATTTAATAATATTATAAATGCTATCAAAGGCTAAGGCAAGACATATACTAATATTGAAATGGTAAGAAAATTGCTTGTCTCCTTTAAATTCTCGGGAAACATGGTGATAGTAATCCAAAAAAAAACACTTAAGTATGTCATCATTGGAGGAACTTATTGGATTACCAATTATTTATATAATGAGGCTCAAGGAGACCCAACAAAAAGAGACAATGGATATAAGGAGGAATAACTTAGATTTAGAGACCACAAAAGAGGAATCAAAGAAGAAGTGGCATCAACTAGTGAAAGAAATGAGGAAGACATTGTCCTAATCAATAGAAAATATTTCTCCAAAAGAAATGGCTTCAAGGGTGGTAAGGTAGATTCAAAATGCAAATCAAATAATATTATTTATTTTGAATGGTGGAAACCTAGAGACATGAAGTCTTAATGTTCTCTTCTCAAAGAAAATGTTAAATATAAGAAAATAAGATGAAGGAGAAGAGGGGCAAAAGTAAAAAGAAGACACCTAAAGCCTCCCCTTAAGATGACATGAGTAATTCTAAAAGCGAGCATTTAGAAGGAGCAGTAGCTCAACATGGACTTCATGGATAAAGATGATGATAAAGTCCCTAGAAAAAGAAGAGCAAATAGTATGTGGATGATGGATGCTTAAAGCACATTATTGGAAATGATTCCTAATTTGGATTTGCCACATTTGCAGACAATACTAAAGGTAAGAAAACTGGCATTAGTAAAGTTGGTAAGGAAGATCACATTATTATAGATAATGTGCTTTTAGTCAACCGATTGAAGCATAACTTTAAGTATGAGCCAACTATGTGACAAAGACTACAAAGTATGTTTAGAGAGAAGATCATACTACAAAGTATGTTTAGAGAGAAGATCATATATTGTATTGTATCTAGTGTAGTTAACAATAAACTTTTTGAGAAAGAGAGAAGGAAATACATATACAATTGAAATTGATGATTTCTTTAACCAAAATATGAAGTTCTTAATGTCTATTAATGAATATGAATGAATTTGGTATAGGAGGCTTGGACATACAAATATAGACCTTATCGCCAACTTTAATTCTAAGTAACTTGTCAGTGGATTTTTAAGGGTCAAATTTTAAAAATACAATGTGTTTGGAGCTTCTGAAATGGAAAAATAATCTAAGAGTTCATTCAAGAGCAAAAAGTTAATAGCTTCTATTGTAATTTTATAATTACTTTATATGGATTTGTTTACTTAGACTAGAGTTTCTAGTACATGTGATAAATTATAAGGTTGCAATCTATGTTTTTATGAGAAAAAGCACAGTTACTGATGATTTTTCATTTGATGTCTTAAAAGAAAGTAATATGAAATGAAGAAACAATTTATAGAGAACAAATACATTCAACTTAGGAAGAACACTAAGACCAAGACTAAAACTAAGAAATATCAAGGCACAACTACTCTATAAATTTATTTCTTATACTTCCTACTTAGTCATTTTAATGTTTTAGGGGCTCTTCATGCATAATAAGATCATATTTTTGAACTCAATACATAAATCTTTTATCTTATCTTGAGGAATTAAGATTTTGATTTTAAAGAAAACTATCTTGATCTTTAAAATACTCTTTGCAAAAATTTTAAAATATTTTTATCAAGTTTTGGTTAACGAAATGGGTTTGATCTTTAAACGAACTTAAAAGCTTTAAAATATATTTTTAGACACATTGATCAACCAATTTGTAAGTGTGGTGGACTAATATAATGATTCTAAAGACATTGGTCAACCAATTTTAAGGTATAATCAATCAATATGTCAAGAATTTTGAAAACTTATGTATTATAAGTTTGTATGTGATATTAGTTGATACATTGACCAACTTATATTGCAAATATGGCATATTGGTTAACCAATATGCCAAATTGGTCGCCCAATAACCTTGTTACTAACCATTACAATGACTAGTTTATGTATTTAACAATATTTTAGAGTTAGTATGGATATAAATACTTAGAATGTTGGTTGTTGTAGATTTTGTGACATTTGAGATTTACAATAATACATTTACAAAAGTTTTGTAGTATTCACAAACATTCATTCATTGTTTGTGAAGTGATTGAGAGCCCTTGAATATTAAAGTAAGTAAGCAAGATTTAACTTCAATTATGGTTGGCATTCTTACAGTGTGGGTGTACTAAGAAGCATCGAGGTTCCTCTTCGACATTCAAAAAAGGTTGTTCAAGAGTTCCTCTTTTACAATTAAAGATTGTTGTACAAAGATTTCTCTTTACCCAATTAAAAGAAGAGATTAGTGAAATTCCAAGAGAGACTTTGAGAATGGATGTAGGTAACATGAGTTTCCAACTTCTCTTCCTTATACTCTTTACTTTATTCTTGGTTGAATTGATTGAGTTTGATTAAATTGTTGCTGCATGAAACTTATCCTTTACATAACAAACTTCAAATAGAAAATTCCCCTAGAAATCCTATCCTCATTACCAAATAGTAATGGGCACAAATGAGAGAAGTATCATATCACTTAGCCAGCATCATCTTCACAAATTCCTCATAATTCACCTGACCATCGCCAT
>JAOQMR010000007.1:8796134-8814234 GCA_027563865.1 Erythroxylum pelleterianum | reverse complement strand
CAAGGATTACAAGACTCTTTTCTAGGATATAACATAGAGGACTCATCAAATGTAACATCCCTACTAATTACAAATTTGGATGACTTGGGATCAGGACACCACAAATAATATCCTTTCACTCCTGAAGCATAACCAAGGAAAATACATTTCTTAGCCCTAGGCTCTAACTTTCCCTAATTTACATGCATATATGTTAGACATCCAAATATTCTGAAAATGGAGTAATCAGTAGGAGTACCTAACCAAACTTCCTCCGGAGTCTTGAAATGACTTCTGCCCAAAAATCAAGTGTCAACCCTGCATTAGAGATCATACACCGATCCCTCTTGAAAAGAGTCCGGTTTATGCGCTCGATAACTCCATTTTGTTGCGAAGTCATTCTGACAGTGTGATGCTGAACAATTCCTTCATTCTTATAAAATTCATTGAATTCACCTCCACAAAATTTCAAACCATTATATGTCCGTAGCCGCTTAACTTGTTTTTCTGTCTGCTTTTCAATCAAAACTTTCCATTGCTTAAAGGTTAAGAAAACATCATTTTTATATTTCAAGAAATACACCCAAACCTTCCTTGAATAATCATTAATAAAAGTCAACATATATCGGGCACTACCTTTAGATGGAACACAAGAGGGCCCCTAAAGATCATAATGAATATAATCCAAAGTACCTTTAGTTTTGTGAACAGTTGGAGAACTGAAACTGACTCGTTTTTGCTTCCCAAAGATACAATGCTCACAAAAGTCCATCTTACAAATACTTTGACCACAAAGTAGGCCTCTCTTGCTTAACAACGTTAAACCTTTCTCAATCATGTGTCCCAAACGCATGTGCCACATTTTAGTAATGTCACCATCAGTAGAGACTGTCGCAACACCTGTTACTGTAGATCCCTACAAAGCATATAAACTACCAGACCTGCAAGCATCTTTAGAAATTTTCAAAACTCCACCTTCAGCTGATAACTTGCACCCTTGAGAATCAAGAGTGACCAAAGAGATGAGAT
Source organism: Erythroxylum pelleterianum (assembly GCA_027563865.1). Lineage (NCBI taxonomy): Eukaryota > Viridiplantae > Streptophyta > Magnoliopsida > Malpighiales > Erythroxylaceae > Erythroxylum > Erythroxylum pelleterianum. The sequence continues at coordinate 8,813,226 of JAOQMR010000007.1, read as the reverse complement.
TTTTCTTCAAATCAGGAACGGGTCTAACGTCAGTGAGTGTTCTAATGATACCATTACACATTTTAATCCGGAATGTACCTTTACCAACAACTTTACAGGCAGCATTATTACCCATCAAAACAATTCCACTATTCAATAACTCATAAGTGAAAAAACACTCCATGTCAGGCCTCAGGTGGTAAGAACAACCCGAATCTAAAATTCACTCCTTATTAGACCTAACTTTATCTTATGTGGTCACAAAGATAATTCCCTCATCCTCATCTGTTGCTACACTAGGCTCAGTGGTGTTGCTGTTATTCTACTCAATTTTATTTTTCTCCTTATATTTCAATTTATATTAATCAGCCTTTATATGCCTCTTTTTCTTGCAATAAGTACAATTTTTATCTTTATGTCTGGATTTTGACCTGCCTTTGGATCTACTTCTTTCAAAATCTCTATTTTCAGATCTACCTCGTACGAATAGTCCCTCTGTTGACTTCCACTAGTCTCCCCAGTGATGTCCCTATCAATATGCTCTTTTGACTTTAATGCAGACCTAATACTATTATATGAGAGTGACTCTTTCCCACAAATCATAGTATCACAAAAATATTTAAAGGATTGGGGAAGGGAACATAACAATAATATGACTTAATCTTCATCTTCAATTTTTACATATACATTCTTCAAATCCAAAATAAGAGAATCAAATTTATCCAGATGTGAAAGAAAAGATGTACCTTCTGTCAACCTCAACATGTACAACTTTTTATTTCAAATAAAGCCAATTTTCCACCGTCTTCTTCATGTACATAGCCTTCAACTTGTCCCATATACCTTTAGCTATGCTTTCACCAGCAACCTCTTGTAAAACCTCATCGGAGAGGCTTAATATGATGGCTGATCTAGCCTTTTTATCTAGATTCGTAAATTTATTTGAAGCCATATCTACTGGCTTTTTCTCCACTCCATCAAGTGCAATCTCACACCCATCTTGTATTAAAATGGCTTGCATCTTGAGCTGCCACATACCAAAGTTAACACTTCTATCAAACTTTTCAATAAAGGTCTTCGTTATCATCATGATGACCAAAATTTGATATTCCGACTATTTTTTCTACAGGCAGGCCCCACACGTGAAACTGGGACGGTGGACCCCATAAAAGCACTAAATGTGGGCCCCACAGGCAAAGTCGAGGTATGGGCCCCATAATAAAGCTAAACTTTGTTTACAACATCGAGGAAGTGGGCCGCACAAGATAAATCAGAGGTTGTGGCTCTCGTTTAGACTCACAATAAAAATTTAATTTACTTTCTGATGTGTAGGGTCCAACTTAGTAGCAACCACAGAGCATACGGTAAGTTAGACTAACAGGAGAAGCTCTGATACCAGTTTGTTAAAGAAAATGCCCTTGGATCGGATATCAATTGAATTTAATCGCTCAAAAAATAGTAACGAAAATAAAGATAGACAAGATAAAATGAGACAGAACACAAAGATAAAATGAGACGGAACACAAAGATTTACGTGATTTGATCAATATAACCTACGTCTATGATCGGAGGGTGAGCAATTTTACTAATATTTGGAGAATGTATACAAGTACAAAGGCTGAAACTAAAGGCTTTTAAAACTCATCAAATATACAGAAAATAATTGAAGAAAAGGATGCGAGGAGTTGCGTTGTTTTTGGTGACTAAAGGAGAGGAAGGAATAGTGTGTTTATGTCTCAAACCGTGCCTTCTATTTATAGCTATAGTCCCAAGCTTTTGTCCAAAATTTCTTCAATCTATGCGCAATCTTAGTAATTGACAACAATGTCATGCGCACAAAGAAAATAATGTATCTATGACAAATTATAAACGGTAGCCATCTATTTTTGACTTAGTGGAGGAGGCCAAAGCATGCAACGAATGGCCAACAATTTTTGACTTATTGGATGGGCCAAGGCATGCAACATAAAGGCTTACTGTTAATGAATAAATGAAGTAAGAATCCCTTTTAATTCCTCTATTGTTTGAGTGTTTTTTACTGTATTAGTTTATGCCACTTTAACATTTTGACTGTCTATTGAATAAGCTCTCGATCGGGTGCAAGCAATAGCTCATTGAATCATGTGATTTGGATAAATTATTAGGGATGGTGGAAAAGTTCAAGGCTTGTAATCAATAAATTATAATTAAGTGATCAAATTTTTAACTGTAACAAACATTTATTAAATTTTGAATTTCAAATAAATTTTAGATTTTAACGTTTAATCAAAATCTAATTCTCTATATACAAAACAAACCATATTCTTCCCTTATTGTTCAGTTCTTATCTTCTTCATTCTCCATATTGTTTCCTCGTTTTCATCATCTTTCTCCCATAGTTCCATTATCTTTTAAAGATTTCTTTTTATTTTGCTTTCATTATCTTTCTTCTCTTCTTTATAGAACGTGGTGTTATTGTTGTGGTATTGGTGATCATTAATTCTTTGTCTTTGCAATAGGAGGTAGTGATACTATTGTAATACTAGTTTTGTTGCTGGGGTACTCATTGCTTTGATCGAATCTTTAATCAAAGAGGGTAATGACGAGAATTAATCCAAGCTGTGAGGATGAGGCATTGAAGTTTTGGGTCAGGTCTAGTCAATTTGAGGGATGGTTGATTTAAGTTTTGAGCAAAGATATGTGTTTCAGACCGTATTGGCTAATATGGATTGGTATAGGTCATACTGAACAAAAAACAATACAGAAACACTCAATGTTGTATCGGATATAGATACCAGTTGGTATCGACCATTATCTAAGATCCTAGTTAAGTACTGATTAATTTGTAGAATTAAAAATTTTGGGACTAATTTGCAAAAAAAAGACTTGTTAACCCTAAAATCCACCCTACCCCGACTTGCTTCAGATGAATCAAAAGATTCACAACTCATAAATGTCTTCTTTACCCTCCCTACCCTCCAAATTCGTGCCTCTCTTAGCAGTCAGCACTTCGGTAAAGCCCTCTTACCGCCACAGTCCTCACGTTCACTGATGGGAGAGATGCTTTTATTCCTTCATTCACAAAGACACAAATGTCACTCACAGTCATACCTCCATAGCATAACCCTCACCCAGTCTCCTTTTGCACAGTCGCACACTCACATTACCTATCATCGCTCATAGCTCATTAATTGTTGTTGCCCACAGTAATTGCTCATCGCAATTGTCATCCTCTACCTTCTTCAGTTCATCTTTTGTTAGTATGTCATCGTCCACCATTGTTGAATCATGTCTCACTCTCACTGTCTTATCTGTGCTCACCACTTCACGGTGTTAAACTTGGACACTTAGAATGTTGATTGTGTTTGAATGAATGAAATAACAATGTTGATGTCGAGTTAATGAAATTTTGTGATGTGTTTCTGGGTTTTGTAATTGTGTTTGTGGGGTGAAAGTTGAAACTGAAAAGCGAGAACTCAAATTTGAATGAAAATTGAAATACTGAAATACTGAAATATTGTGTTCTTTATATGTGTTTCTGCCTTATACGTATTGATTTTATTGAATGGTAACTATAATTCTCTTATTCTCACTAATGTATTTTTGATATTTAAGACAGCAACACCCAATAAAAGTCCTACGAAAATGTGTGGGAACAATACATAGTCTTACCCCTACGAGAGGTTATTTCTATGTTTTTGATATTTAAGGAATATGGATTATGGAGACTAGAGTGGATTATTGCAAATTTAGATTTATAAATTTGAATGAAATATTGTGTTGTCTTATTTAAAAAAAATTATTGTGTTGTCTCTTGTAGAGTTGTAGACTTGTAGTTTTTTCTATGTTGACTAAAATTTATGAATGAAATATTGTTCTAATAAAGACTGAAAAGTCATAAAATTAGTAACAAATTAGTGAATGAAATATTAACATTATTTTAAGCACAAATTGGGTTACATTATATATTATCACAAAGTAGTGGTCATAAAATAGTTTATAAATTGAATTGTGTAATCATGCAAAATAGATTAATTTATGGTTGAATTATGTCATCACATAAAATGAGTTATAGTTATGAATTTATAGTTAAATTATGTAATCATATAAAATGAGTTATATGTGTGAATTTATGTTTGAGTTGTGTAATGTTGTGAATTTATGGTTGAATTATGTAATCATACAAAATGAGTTATAGATGTATTTATGTTGCGGTTTAAATAGAACAATATAAATTAAATTCTATCTAGACTAATTAGAGGCAAGCGTACTTCATCGACAAGTAATAAATCGGTAAGAACCGGATATCGTACCCAAAGGAAAATTTCCAACACGTAAGACAATTAAATTAAACGATGAAAAATTACTCAGATGATTAAGAATTGATTGATTTTGAAAATAAAATAAAATAAAGTAAGCAAGAAAATATGAAAATTGCAAAGTATGAATTAAAACGACTAAATTTAATCAAATGACAAAAATCGGTTAAGGCATCAGATTTCAATTGGATTGGAAACTAAAATAAAATTGTAACGGTGGATTGATTTAGGAAAAACTTCACTTAAACAAGTCAAATCCAATGTTCATGGAAATTCTTTCTCTTCTAAATCCGAGTCACTACTTGGTCCATAGATATTTCGGAATAAAAGACGTTAAATTCAAGAAGCCTAAAATTAATTTCGTTAATTCTAGGTATCCTCACACAAGATCCTAAGGTTGGTTTACACTTTAGTCTCAAGTATGTCGCTTGATTAATTTTCTGACAAATTAAATTCCATTGGTTGTGGCATTTAATCATCTAAGGTCTTAATCTAGGTGATCAAGCTAAATTAAGATTAATTATGCATTTAATCAAGCAAAAATCAATACCACAAAAATTATCCTAATCCAATATCAATCTGAACCTTAACCGAAAAGAAAAATTTACTCACACATATTTATCAATGTAACATAAATCATGTTCATAATATATGTTTGCATTGATTAAAGCACACAATTAAAATAAATAAGGCAATAAAACAAATTAAAACACAACACCCCTTATGATGCAACGTTGGTGGAGAATAATAGTTTTGTGGGCTATGCATGTCTGCTTCTTTTGATGCCACCAAAAACTTTATTGTCCCTAGCTAACACCACCTACTGCCTCAATGTGATTGGAGAGTGTAAAGCTTTCGTTGATGGTTGCCAAGGTCCCTCTTCCTTTGTTTATATATATATATATATATACCACCAGCTGCTTTGATAACATCCCACCACCAACTCATTTAACTCCACGCAATTGCTTCCTTGTCCCCATCAACGTGCTTATACCACCAACTAATATATTTAATTTCCAAAAGTTTCACGTTGTCATCCACTAGCTACAACTCCACCAAATGCTTATTTATTGTTTTTTAAACCACCAATTACTTCAACGTTGTATGTCCATTTCTCAAGCCACCCACCTGATTCATGCAACTGTTTCTTTCTTTTATTTCCACCAGCTAAATCGTTAGCTTCCTTAAGTCTCCAACGTGTCTTTCTTGGACTCAAAAGGTGGAACGCCCACCCTAGGCGCCCCCACACTCCGGCCCGACATTGTGTGAGGGAGGTAAATCACGGTCTAATCCCAGCCAGCTTCTCGGAAAGGCGGCCCAGTGCTCGGTGCGCACAAGGAGTCACCACATTGGATGAACTCCCACACTGCCGCTGCCGAGACTCGAACCCAAGACCTTGGACTCACTTTCCTTCCCAATAACCAACTAGGCTACCCGTGCGGGCTCCAACGTGTCTTTCTTGCTTCCACAGCTGGTCACGTCCACTATGCTGCTTAAATCCTCATCCATCAGTCGCTTCTAGTTGCTAACGTGTTTGGTTCTAACGTGAGTGTGTTCCATCTGTCCTCCTCCTTGATTTTTATATCTCCACCAGCTGCTTAAGGAACGTGACTGGAGAGTTTCCACCAGCTGTTTCGTTCTGTCCTCCACACCAACAGCTTCATCAACGTTCTCCTTTAACGTAACTGCTCCTTGTTTTAACTCCTCCAACTGCTCCAACGTGGTCACGCCTTACTCCAGCTTCTAACATTGTTGCTGCTTTAGTTGTGGGTAGAGAATAATCATTTAGTGAGGCTGTAGTCGGGAGTATTAGAGAGGGCTTGTAACGTGTATATCCTTGGCTGTGCGTGAGTAATGGATTATAAAAGAAAGCTCTCCTTGTTTTTTTTCTCCAACCGGCTGCTTGCGTGATTTGTTTTTCATCTACGCCTCCAATATCCACGCCTCTAATCTCTCCACCAACTGATTTATTTTTTCTCCTTTTAGAAAGTCATCTTTTCACGCCACCCTTCTCATGCTGCTTTGTTTTTCTTGCTGTCTGCATTTGTTTTCTTCCTTCATTGTCTGCGCCGCTACAGCTTTGGTTTCTCTATGTAATCAATTTTCTGGTCCCACGATGAACTCATTCTTCGTCCCTCTCTGCGCATGCCTCCAACAATTTTTTTGTTCACGCCACCTTCACACCCACTAGCTGCCTTCTTCTTTTCTGCTGATGTGACAAATAAAACCATTTATTTCTTTACCCACTAGTGCTATAAAAACTCACATACATTATCTAAGCCCTGGCCAACTATTGTTGCATGCAAACACGTTAAAGTTTTCTACCACTTTTCTTGGTTTATTCTTTTTAACATTCCAAATTCAATATGTGCCTAATTAAACCAAATACCTTTTAATTAGTGCAATTCAAGCATTAAATGGACAAGAGTTTTGTAAATTATGTATAAAAAATTATTACAAAAATGTCCATTAACAATATCTCATCATATGTTTGATTTTAAAATATTTTTCTTTGAGAATGAGCGCAATGGAAATTTGAAATTGTTACAGAATCATATTTTATATATCATGAATAATCTTTAACTCATTGTTTCCTCTAATTTCTTATTCAAAGATTGTATATCCTGAACCATCTTTGTTTTTTATTTTGTAGTGATGGATAACAATGCTTCTTCTGCACCATCGCATATGTCGCCATCCACTGATCAAAGTTGCAGCCAAAATCCTCGTTAAAGAAGTGATATAGCATGGAAGCACTGTTATGAGGTACAAACAAGTGGAAAGAAACGAACCTTAAAGTGCTTGTATTGCGATCAAGCAATTTGTGGTGGCGGGATAAACCGAATGAAGCAACACCTAGTCGGCATTACTGGTAATGTCAAACCCTATCCTAAAGTTAAACTAGATGTTTTTTTTGATTAAAGGACAGTTAATAGAAGCATCTAATAGTAAAAAGGAGAAAAATGACTCTAGGACGAATTTGTATGATGTTGAGACTTGTGAGTTAGATGGAGATGATGTAGTGGAGATCTCTAACTTAGCTGGTAAAGGAGATGTAGGTGGTAATAGTAAGAGAAAGAAAACAAATGAAATTAGAAGTTAAATGAAAGCCAGTGCTAGTATAGACTCAGCTCAACCTAGCATACAAGCAACACTACTAAGGAGAGAAATATGGCATGATACTGATATGTCGATTGCATTGTGGTTTTACGATAGTTGTATTCCGATCAATGCTGTTAATTCACCATTTTTTCAGCCTATGATTAGTCGGATTGCAACTATAGGTCATGGATACACAGGTCCTACTTATCATGCATTAACAGTCCCATTACTTCAAGAAGCTAAAACTCAATGTCAATTATCTATTGATGCTTTGTGTTCTAAATGGGTTAAAACTGGTTGTACGGTTATGGGTAATGGTTGGACAGATGGTACACACAGATCTTTGATTAATTTCTTGGTTTACTGTCCAAATGGGATTTCGTTTATTAAATATGTTGATGCTTCTGGTATTGATTATGATACACAAACTTTATGTAATTTTTTCTCTGAGGTTGTTGAGATGGTTGGTGCTAAAAATGTTATGCATATGGTCACGGACAATGCAAAGAACTACAAAAGGCTAGAAAATTGTTGTCTGAGAAATATCCTTCGATCTATTGGTCTCCATGTTCTGCACATTGTATCAATTTGATTATGAAGGATATTGGGGAATTGACATCGGTGAAGAATTTGGTAGTTCTTGCTTCAAGGATTAGAGTGTTTGTGTATAATCACAAGCGGCCTCATGGATGGTTGCGAAAACGGCCTGAGTGGACTGAAATTATTCTTCCCAGAGATACTCGCTTTGACACACAATTTATTGCACTGAAGAGTCTCTACGATCACAAGGAGCATTTGCAAGCTATGGTCGTGAATGCCGGATTTAAGAAATTCCTAAAAACTAAAAAAGGTAGAGAAGTTAAGCAAATTGTTCTAGATAGCAACTTCTGGAACAATAGCTTAATTATTGTGAAGATCATGGGCCCGATTATGAGATTGTTGCATATGTGTGACTTCGATGAGAAGCTTTCGTTAGGCTATGTATACGAGGGGATTTGGAGGGCAATCAAGGGCATAAAGAAGCTATTTAGAAACAAAGAGCACGTTTACAAGCCCTATATTGATATAATCGATGATAGGTGGGATACAATGTTGCGCAAACGTCTTCATGCAGCTACATTTTTCTTGAATCCAGCCTTTCAGTACTATCCGGATAGCCCAGCTCAAAACCCTGAAGCTTTTTCTGGATTACTTGATGTTATTGAGAAGTGTTTTCCCAGACTTCAAAACATAGTTCAAGAAATCACTACATTTCGGGAGCGTCAAAAAGGTTTCAGGCAACCATTAGCTATAAACAATACAAAAACAACTTGGCCTGGTATGTATTTGTATTGCTTTTTACTTGATTATTTATATTCTTGTTTGGTTATAATAGACTCTTAATATTAATTGCATTTGTTAAATGGTGTAAAATTTTATTTAGATGAATGGTGGAGGTGTTTTGGTCACGATGCGCCACACTTGTAGCAGATTACCGTTAAGATATTGAGTCAGACTTCATCTTCGTCAGGGTGTGAATGAAATTGGAGTGTATTTGAGAGGATTCATACTAAGAGGAGGAATCGATTGGAACATCAAAGACTCAATGATCTTGTGTTTGTTCATTACAATTTGAGGTTGCAGCATCGGTAAGATTTCTTCACTTGTCAATAAATTAGTACTTTATATTATTATCATAAACTAAAATCTTTCGTTATTTATAGTGGAAAACAAATGAAGAGACCATATGATCCAATTGATTATGAAAGCATTGACAAAGTGGAATTTTGGGTGGTTGATAAGGATTCGAGTGGAGAGCTTGATGCTGATGACATAGAAGATATGCTTGAAGAAGAATTATCTAATGAAAATTTGCAGCCATCTCGAGGTTATATAAGAAACTACTTAATTTTTAATTGTAATATTATCTACATGTTTATTATTTCACATTATTTAATTGCACTCTTTTTGTTTAGGTGATGAAGAAGACACAAATAGGATAAATGATTACATTGATTTAACAACTTTGGCTACTGGGACCTCGAGTTTCAATGATGGTGAAGTTGCTCGTATCTTAAAGCAACATAGGAATCACCTCATTGATGAAGATGATGATTAAAGAGTTGGTCATATAGTAGCTTTTTAATATGACTTTATTAAAATACTTGATGGTGGATTATTTGATTTATTTGATGTGAATTTCATTTGCACTCGATCATGTGGTTATTATTTGAGATAATTGTTGATTTTGTTGTCTTGTGTTAATGGATGTGTTAGACTCAGATTTGTGGTTATTATTTGGGATAATTGTTGATTTTGTTGTCTTGTTTTAATGGATGTGTTAGACTCAGATTTGGTTATAATATTAAATATTTAGACACTTTTTGGTGAATTTTTTGATTTTGCGTTGGTCGATGCAATTATTTTGACATCTAGTGATGATATTTTAGTTATTATTTGAGAACAATTATATGATTGATGGTTAAAAATTTTATTTATATTTATTTATATTATTTGGTATATTTTCTAATTTTTTTAATATTACTAATATTATATATAATTAAATATAATTATTGTGTAATTATGATGTCACACTAGTTTGACCGGTGGTCGAACCGGTCACCAGTAAGGCCTCCGGTTCGACGTCCGGTTTGGGTTTCAAAACCTTGTCTATATGATTCAATTCATATCTAAGTACTATCGATTGAATTATCCTAAATAAAATATATTATAAGTAGCATCAAAAATAATAATTTCCATAGGAGATACTTTAATAGCCTCGAGTCTAAGAATTAATTATACAACTATTATAATGAGGAAATCTATAAATACACAAATAATATTTCATTTTAATTAGTAAGTTGATTCTCTAATAAGCACTCGCACGTTTATTTAAGTATCCTCATACTTTAATTTATGAGATTAATTATTTTCTTTTTAAGAAACAAACATAACATGTGATAATTTTATCTTTCTTTCAATATCATATATTGATAAAACTACAACTAAGAATAATTTAATAAATAAATACAAATTGAATCTCATAACAATGATCTCATCATAATTTCAATTATAAAATAATTATTCTAATAACTTTATCTTTAGTATTAAAATATCAAATATAATCAACAAAAAATATATAGATAAAGAATGTCTTTGTTGACATACGTAAAATTGCAATCGATAGATTAGCTGCAAGAGCATAATCTAACAAGTCCTTTATTCGCTATTATGATTGCACAAATATGAATATAATATATAAATTTATAATCAAAACTTTATTCATTAGATGAATGAAAGTTTTAAAATGTAATACTGTGATTTTCTCATCTTCGCAAAGGTCGTCGCAATAAGCAAGCACTTCGGATTGAGAAACGGTCGAATTAATATGCAAGACATGTAGAAGATAACAAAGTTGTCGAGCGAATTGACCAATGAACGCACTAAAGTACATACGCATTGTTGGTTATTGCTTACATCAATTAAGGGTTGCATCAAATACGAATTTGTCTGTGTGTATACGATGTCATACAAATAGAAGGCCCATTTTATGTTTGTTTGTAATTTCAAGATGATAAGACTATAGAACGACATATGCAAGAAAGAAAAAGGAAGTATTGTGAAGCAAAGCTTAGTTTGCTTCCCCACTAAAAGGTCCATAAGGTTCATCCATATCCGCTTTGCTTATGCAGAAATCCTCAACCAGGGGCATGAATCCAGATCCTCTGTTTAATATTATTCTGTCTTATTCTGTTTTATGAAATCTCAACAATTTATTTATTTTACGGGATCCACAAAAATAAATGACTGAGATTTATTGGACACAATAAGACACCATAATATTAGACAAATGATCTGGACTCCAAGGGTATACAAACCAAAGACCACCAGGTTAAAATTATGGCTAGAGATGTGGCTGAGCTCCGAGGTTCTGATGACAATGATTTCTTAAGAAGGAGAAGAAATCACACAAAAGTGTAAAACGAATGGTAAATTAACATGACAAAAATGTTTTGGTGTCTACTTCTGGCTTGAAGCGGCAAATTGATTAGGTACTTGTTATGTAAAGAACACGGAAGTGGAAGAAGTCTTCCATTTGGCAATCATTTCATCTATATATATACCAAAAATATAATAACAAGTAATAGTAGATAACAACAAACCGTTTACTTTACAATGAAGAAAGTGATAAAGCCTTTAGTCGTTAGACACAAAATTATCAATTAATTTTAGATTAAATAAATTTATCAAAAAATATATTAATAACTTAGTTAAGCCAACAAATTTAATTTCAATTTTTAATCGTTTTTTCTTTTTTTAGAAGATAAACTATCATGAAATTATATATTTTATCCGTCATTATAAAAAATGAAATTTTATTATATGTAATACAAGATTTGTATTCAAGTTTTGACCGAAGCACAAGAATTGAAACATCTTTCAATGTTTATCTACAGAGTAAATTGAACGTTAAACAGTATCTTTATCTTGAATATCTGCTTATGAAGAGTACCTACAGAATCAACTTTCACATTTATGGTTAAAGGAAAAAAGAACTTAAAAATTATATTAAAATCACAAAATTCAAACATTCAAAATAAATTTGAAGGTTAATTCAATGAGAGAAAATCAGAATAAGAATGTAATTTTAATTTTAAGTTATTGATAAAGTTGATATTTCAATTGTTGAAATATAAAACAACATATTTTTATTTTATTGTGTGCATAATACGCAAGCGAATACATTTCAAGTCAACAACTATTTTCATAATAATCCCATTACCATAAGAAAAAGGAACATGTGCAGCATCAGTTTTCACATTTGCTATTCTTAATTGTTACAAAGGTTTTTTTAGAAACCAAACTTATACTGAAGTTACACCTATTTTTTTGTATGGCAATCTCGCTTAAATTTATTTAAGCAAGACTCAATTTTCCTTACGTGATTGTTGACTAATGAAACTTGTTTTCAAAACTTCGCGATTCTCGAAGTGTTTAACTCACACTCTTGTCAGAATACTATGAAAATAATAAGTATTCAAAAGCAAGAAAAAGCACATAAGAGATACGACAAAAGCTAGCCTTTATTACTTCCCTTAAAGTATACAATGAAATATTCTCTCTTAATGTGTTCTCCCCACACATGTGTTCAGGAGCAAGGCTCAAATAATCTATTTATAGGCACTTCTGACTTTATAATTTAAAATTCTAATTGAACTGAACTAACTAGATTACATCTTATCTTTATTAGATTATATCACACTAACTAATATGATAACACCCAGACTCTATTTGATAGGATTTCGCTACATCCCAACTAACAACATATGAAATTAAGATACATTCATATCCATGCAGATCTCCATTATCTTTAAAATATCCTCTTGTTATTATCTTTTAGAGCTGATTTATATTCTCTATGACATTATTTGTCACATTATCCAAGATCTCTATATGATCTCTATCTATTAATGATGACTTGTCTAAGCTCAAAGCCTTTCATAACATAGTGATTTGGCCTCATACTTATCTATGTCAAGTCCATTAGTCATAGTCCATATATTTGAGCATACATTAAGTCCTTATAACTCTCACACTTCTCCCTCATGCATGTGATCCAACTAATCTTCAACCTAAGAACCATCTCAAGTTATCTTTTAGCCTTTGTTTGGATCCTTACTTGCACAAGGGAAAGGAAAGGAAATATTGAGGGGAAAAGAGGAGAAAAGAATGAAAGAAAAATGAGACTTCTTTTCCTTTGTTTGTTTTCCTAATTTATCAAAGGAGAGAATTTAAACTTATGTTGGACAAAGAAATTTTTTAAGACCTTTATGCCCTTGAATATGGAACTTGTTTATCCTTTTGTTGAGTTAAATAAGGATACTATGGTAATTTACATATATTGAGATTCTCTTATCTTAGATTTCTCCTCCTTTCCCACCAATTTGATGGAAAATATATTTGCTCCAAATTTTCCTTATTTTCTTCTCCATTCTCTCACTTTCCCTTTGTTTATTTTTGTCCAGAAGTTCAATTCTCTTCCTTTCTTTTTTCTTGCTTTCCTTCAATCCAAACCAGGGCTTAGTTTCACATCTGAATCTTGCATCTTGTCAAAAATTTTCGTCAATGTGCACCAATGTGCACCTACTCTCGAGCTTCCATTGACAATGCTCGTTTTTCTTGTCTACTGGCAATTCTTTACCTTCTTTTGTCAATTCGAGTGTCAAGCATTGGCCAAGACTTGCCAACACTCACACAAAATCCGCAATTTAGACCTAGAGGTCTAATAAACCACAAAAGAACTCAATATACTCATCGAAATAAGTTGTAAGAACTCCTCTAAATGTGGTTCCTTTGACTATTCCTTAGTTATTGGCACATCTTTAATGTTCAATTTTTCCTCTTTGTCGGGTTTGTCCTTATTTTTGTTTGGACCTAGGCCCATTATGCCTAACATGGCATAATTGTTGAGGTAGACTTCTTTTATCGAGTCTTTACCTCCTTCCCTTTAATTCCTAACGACTATGAAATTCATTTGCTCCTCACCTACCTTCCAGTTTGGGCATTCACGAGCAAAATACAACCTCATAAATGAAACATGCAATATCCCACTTTGTTAGTTTCTTTGACTTGCATTGAGAAGATTCACATACCTTCTTCTTGCCTTTCTCTGAGCCATCATGTATTCCATCATTCTTCTTGTCCTTATTGCTAGTTCGAATTGGTGGTGATTTGGAAATCCACCAAGGCATCTATAGCCACTATCATGCTTGAGAGTTCTATTACATTCTATCTCCGAAACTCCATTTGTACCCAACCTTGCAAGTTGCTTATAAATTTGAACAACTTGTCTTCTTTATACATTTTCTACACATCTAGCATCATATATGTGAATTTCTTCACATACTCTCGCATCGAGATGTCTTGCCTCTTTAACTATGAAGTATTGTTAAGGAGGAATTGATTCGTTAGCTCCTTCTTCACCTTCTCACAAGTGTCAATAGGAGGTCTACCCATAGTGGTATCGTTGGAAGTTCTCATTCTTCACTACAACTTTGCATCATCTAGTAAATATATTGTTGTAATTGACACCTTTTTTGTATCGAAAGTCTTTGTTATTCCAAAGTATTGTTTCTCTCATAAGAAATTTTTAATCTCTTTGACACTCCACTTGCCATGAAAAACTTCTGGGTCATATACCTTAATCATTGTTTTCTTAACACGTCCCACATCTCAAGTAGTAACCATATGCTTGAGGAGTATAATCTCAAAATTAACTTCATCTCACGCCTTCAACAAGTCGGTACCTTGATCTTACAATGCTTGGATCTTCCTCTCCAAGAGTTTAAAACAAGATAGGTACGAGGGACTTCTTCACCCGTACGTTAATGACTGATGAACCCTTCCACCTTTGAAACATGTTTAGTTAAATTGTTGCCTCCTATCATATTTGGCTATGATACCTGTTGTTATAAAGGTTTTCCTAGAAACTAAACTTACACAGAAGTTACACTTGCACCTTTGTACAACAATCTTGTTTAAGTCTATTTAAGCAAGACTCAACTTTTCTCACGTGATCATCCATTAACAAAACTTGTTCTCAAATGCCTCGTAATCCTTATAATGTTTAACTCTCACACTCTTATAAGGGTACCACAAAAACAATAAGTATTCAATGGAAACGATAAAAGCATACAAAAGATACGACAAAAACCAACCTATATTACTTCCCCTAAAATATATAAAAGATTGTTCTCTTTCAATGTATTCTCCCCACACATGTGTTCAGGAGTAAGGCTCAAATAAGATATTTATAGACACTTCTCTCTTTAAAATTTAGAATCCTAATCGAATTAAACTAACGATATCACATCTTATCATTATCAAATATTGGTGACATTCTCGTCCAAATAAGACTCTATTTGATAGGATTAGATTACATCCTAACTATTAAGATAAGAGATTACATTTATCTGAGAAAGATAGATTCATGAAAATCTCCACTATCTTCAGATTATCTTCCACATAGTCTTTATCTTTTAGAGCTAATGTTAATCCTCCATGATTTTATTTGCTACATTATCTTGATGATGAGTCATCCAAAACTACAGACTTTCATAACACACTAGTCTGGTCTAATGCTTACCTAGGTCAACTCCATTAGTCATAGTCTGTCTATTTGAGAATACATTAAGTCCTTAGAGCTCTCACTTGTCTCTCTTATGCATGTGATCTTGTCAACCTTAACCTAAGATCAATCTTAAGTTATCTTTTGGTCTCATATTTGAATTTTATATTTCGTCAAAGACTTTCGCCAATGTACATGCATGCCAACACTCGCCTACTCTCAAGCTTCTATTGACAATGTTTATTTTGCTTGCCTACTCACAAGTCTTTACCTTATTTCGTCAATTCAAGTGTAATCAAGGATCATCAACCCTTTGCATAATTTCCCAGTTTATATCAATTGTATACTACTTAGCGGATGCATTTCTAAGTCAACAACTGTTATCATAATAGCCCCATTAGCATATTGCAATGGAACATGAGCAGGATTAGTTTTCACATTTACTAGTATGCCTTAACCTCTTTTGCAAATTGGTACTTTAGCCCTGTTTGGCAATCAGCGGATTGTATTAGCTGTTAGCTGATTTTATCAGCGATTAGCTAACAACTGATTATATTAGCTGATTTGACCAGCAGATAACATTAGTTGTTTATTAAAAATGTTTGATAAAATTAACTGTTTAATATTAGTTGTTTAAATGTAAAATGACTTATAAGGGCATGGCATAAAAAAAAGAAATTTATAAGGCCATGATTGGAAATTTAATTTTACAAAAATTAAGTTTTTAATTCTAATAAAAAACATAGAACATTTTTAAAAATTTTGACACCATAATATATTTTTTATTTTATAAGCAGAAAACTTATTTCATTATAAAAAAGACTCAATTTTGTATATAAAAACTTACATCATCGTAAAAAAATTTATCACTATAAAATACATGCATGATTTTTAATTATGCATGATTTTCAGTTTGAATTATCTATAATATTATTATAGCATAATTAGCATAATTTAAAATTATGAAAGGAGGGTAAAACTAATTTTTTACCTATTATTTTTTGGTTGATCATCAAAAAGGCTCCTCTATTGAGTTTTTATAAATGAGCTTATTGGAATTAAATAAACTAACATTACTAAGCACATCAATAACTTTTCAAGATACTGGAAAGCTATCTTAAAAAGTTAAAATTTATTTAATAAACTAAAAAATAGCGTATCAGCTGTATACCAAATACCATACACCAAATACCTCCTTTATCTTGTACAATATATAATTTTTAACTCATCAAGTACGTTAATCCATTGTTTAGAGATCTGTTCCGTTCCGACTGATACTGTACCGACCCAAATTTGGTACCGAATTTTAAATTTTAGTATCGGATTTAAATACCGATCGGTACCGACCAATTTCGGTTGTACCGGCCAGTATTCAAAATACCGATCAAATACCGACCAGTATCGAAAATTTTAAAAAATTGGAGAACTTTTTTTGCAAAATTTTAAAAAATTTCAAAATTTCCATCCCTTCCTCTTACCTCTCCTTCCCCCCTTTTTTTTCAAAGTTTTTAAAACAATAATAAATATTGTATTACTAATAATAATTATAAATTAAATAAAACTTAAAAATAAATTATTTTTATTTTTATTACTAATAAATTATTTT
>JAOQMR010000007.1:8754777-8765813 GCA_027563865.1 Erythroxylum pelleterianum | reverse complement strand
TTGAAAGATAGAAATTTTCAAAGTTAAGTCCTTGTTTAGGGATTAATTAATTTGGATAGAAAGTTTGATTGGGTTTTTGACCCATTTAGTGATGAAATTGATTTTCGAGTTCTTCAGGGAAGTTGTAGAGCTTCCTTTAAACTTTTTATTGATGTCAAATTGGTTAAATTTGGAGTTCAGGATCAAAAGTTACGAATTTTTGAAGTTTTGTGTTTTTAAAAAAAAGAAGGAAAATTGAAGTCAGCCATTTCGCTCGCGATCGCGAATGGTCGTTTTTAGCTGAGGCTCGCACTCGCGAGAATTGTTTTTGGCCGAGGCTCGCACTGGTGAGCCGTCGCACTCTAGAGTCTTCGATTTTCTTCGGCTCGCGATCGCGAGCCGTTCGCAATCATGAGCCGACTTCTTTTCGTCTTGACTCGCGATCGTGAGCCGACTGTTACAGTGCGACACCGATTTTTGTTTATTTGATTTTTTCCTCTACTCTTTTGCTAATATCTTTTCCGTCCGACATCCGATTGATCCGATTTTTGAAGCGTTGGATTCCTAAGACTTTCTTCTATCCGTTCATGGAAAATTATGAATTTTAGAGATTAAATTGAGGATGATTGATTGAAATCAAAGTGAGATAAGTTGGATAATTTTCTGAATATGGTTCAGTATTTTGTGAAATTCGGGAGCTATGGAGCTCCGATTGAGTTGATTCTTGAGGCTAAATAAAATTGAGACATGGGGGCTACAAATCATGTGAAGGGATCAAATTCCAATTTAGTTCCTAAGAGTGTCAATTTATGGATTGAATTTGGATTAATGTTCAGTCTCGGATTAGTTAGAGCTGAACGTGTATTTTGGCCATAACTCATTCGTTTCTGAACCGAATTGAGCGTTCTTGGTGTCATTTTAAAGATGAGACATAGAGGAACAATTCTCTAGAAACAAGTTTTGGCAAATTCTTTCAAATTGATGATTAGAAATTGTCCTAAATTAGCATGAAGTTAGGGGCAATTTGGGGACATCACTTAAAGAGTTATGTTATTAAGCTTAAATGGAAGGGCATGATGGTCAATTGGTTCATTAAATGAAAGAAGAGAGGTGTGCTGTCATTTTTAAGGGATGAGTGCACGATGGTTTTGGAAAAGAAGAAAGAAAAGAATGAAAAGAAAAGAGAGGGAGAGGAAGCTTTCGGACATGAGAAAGAAGGAGAGAAGAAGAAAAATTTCGTGAAGGCTAAGGATTTTTCATGGAAAAGAAGAAGAAATCAAGGGTTTTAAGGTTAGCGCTTCATTTTTCCATCTTGCTTATTGAAGAAATAGGTGGTTGTGTGAGAATGAAGAAAATCCTAGAGAGAGAAGTTTTTGATTTTGAATCTTTTAGTGAGATGTTGGTTGATTTGGCTTGGAAAGGTTATGGATTTGAGTTTTCTAAGGTTAATTGAAGAGAGTATGCTTAATTTTGGATGATTGATGAATTAGGGTTTATGTTAATTTTAGTGATTTGGGGATTTTAGAATTTCTTGCTTTAGATAGCTTGGAATAATGATGATTTTGGGTTTCCTATAGTTAATTTTGAAGATTATGCTATTTATGATGTTGAATTTGGGTATTTATGTTTAGGAAAATTAAATTTGGAAGAAAGAAGGAAGAAATGGAGAAATTGATGATTTAATCAAGGCCCAAGCATGGATTAGAGGTGGGTATCATATTTATTTTTGGAATTATAAGCTTTGTGTGTGTTTTTGAGAAATTCCGAAAGGGAAAGGGTTTTAAATGTATTGTTTTCGAATAGTTAAATTTATTGTTTTTGAATATTTTGATGAAATTGAATGATTGTTTGTTTGATTTTGAAAAAAACATTTAGAAGAAAAATGTTTTGAAAATTTATTGTTTGTATTTTCGGAAAATCAAGAAAGAAAATATTTCCGAATTATATTGTTTCCTAATGATTTTGAAAAATTGATACAAAGGTTAAAGTTATTGCAAATTTAGAAGCAATTTTTTGTGACTTCGAAAAACTCAAGAAGAGAAACATTTTGAAAACTATTATTTACGATTGATGAAACTCATCGATTTTGTAAGGATTTAAGAAAATTGCTACTATTGATAAATTCATGTATTTTTGAAAAATCAAGAAAGAAAGAATTTATGAATTTTTATTGTTTATGTGAATGTTTGAAAAATTTATGATTTCCGAATAGTTTCGGAATTAGTTATAAAAGATTTGTTTTGTAAATGTTTGAAGAATTATGATTTCCGAATAATTTTGGAAGTGTTTATAAAGAAAAAATTCAGATTTTCGAATGCTTTTGAAATTGTTTAGAAAATCTGGTTTATGCAAATGTTTGAAAAAAAATTAAGATTTCCGAAAGTTTTGAAATTGTTTAGAAAATATCGTTTATGAAAATGATTGAAAATTGATGATTTCTAAACGCTTTTAAAATTGCTATAAAAATATTGCTTATGAAAAAATTATTGAAAAATTATGATTTCCAAATGTTTTTGAAATTGTTATAAAAAGGTTTGAAAAATTATAAAATAGAGTTTATGTAAAGGTTTGAAAATTATGATTCCTGAATATTTTTGGAAGTATTTCATAAAATATTGTTTATGAAAATGCTTGAAAATTTTGATCTTTCTATGATTAAATTCCTTGTTTTTGGAATAATTTTAGAAATTTGTTATTTGTTCAATAATTTAAGAAATTGCAAATTTTAATTCCGAAATGTTATTAAGAATTGCTACAAGTTTTAAATGTTTGATAAATTACGAGAATTTTTGAATTTATGAATATTATAAAAAAAAGATTAGATTTATTGTTTTCAATGATTTTGATACATTGATCGAAAAATTTTAAATTTCATTACGCTTGAAGGTTTTGTTAATGAACATTTCTGCTTTTGTTTATCTTAATTATAAACAATTTTGAAGAGTTATAAAAAATGTTGCATTCTAGAATAATTTGCAAATTGTTTTGTGAAATCATGTGCATTTTGATATGGCATTATGTTTGAATCATTTGATGATTGCTAAAATTGTTTCAATCTTAAATGATTGAAATTATGTTATATGTGGGTTTGGTTAGGTCCCCTCCGTAAGAGTCAGTGCACTGGTCTCCCTTTGATAGGCTTCTCCGGCCTGCCCGCTAGTGGCATAGGGGCTCCGATTACGGACTCCCCTCTGTTCATGGCTGCACAAGACTGCTATGCAGGAATGTGCAGTACGTTCCGTTAGAACCGACCCAAACCGTTTGATGTGTTATGTGTTTTGATTTGTCTACTTTGTTATGCATTTTTATGTGTTGCATTCATGTTTTGGAATTGTTCGTGAATTGCGAAACAGGATTTGTGAAACCTTTTGAGAATTTGTGAAAAATGAGAAATCGAGGTTTTCAATCGTGAAATTTGTGAAAGTATTTATGAAAGTTTTGAATGATTTGAAAAGTGAAGAGTTTGAGAAATAAGGAATTTGTAAATTTTCTATTGTGAAATTTCTATGATATGGTAAGAATTTTGAAAGAGACTTTTTGCTTATTTTTCGAATTACAATTATGTTATCCAATGAGCTGTGAAGCTCACCCCACCTTTCATCCCCATCTCCAGGATTTCGAGCAGGAGATCGGATGAAAGAATGTCAAGCCATTGTGTTCATTCTTGCTTAGCTAGTATTTTATGTAATTTTGGATTTTGGTATTGTTTATGGCTTAGAAAGCCATTAAAGTTGTAGTGTATTTATTCTCGGAATGTAAAGAAATTATGCAGTTATGTTTGGAAGTGAGTTTTTGTATGAAGTATGGATTTTGTATATGAATATTATTGGATTGTGTTTGGATTGATTTATGAATTGATACAGTATTTTGAGATAAATATGAATGGAAATAAAATATGTTGGGATTGTTGATATTGTGAAATGAGAATTTTTGAAGTGTTAGGTTTAGAATTGTGTTTGTGTATCTTGAAATTCCGGACAGGAGGTCTGATGAAGTGTGTATGGATGGTTTTGGGTCAATAGAAGTGTGAAAAATCTCTTTGCAAATTTTGGGTTTTGTTATAGTACAGTCGTTATATTGCCTGATTTTCGATAAAAATCGCCTTATAGCAAGTTAGAATAAGTATAAGAATAAGAGTTTTAAAGATGCGATTAAGATATGTTAAGTAAGAGAAATCTAGTAATTTGAGATTATGGATTATTATAGCAAAGGAAATTGAGAGTCAAATGGATGATTGTCCAAATGGAATATTTGATCGGGAAATTGAATATGGATTAGTTTTGTTTTTGAATAAGATGGAATGAATGAGAAAAAAATACCGGTTTTCGGGTTTGGCTTAGTCTAAGGTTTCCAACGCGACAGTTTTCTTGTTCGCTTCGGATGTCGGATCTGCTTTGTTTTGCACTTCGTTTTTGTTTCTGTTTGCCTTTCATTTGTTTCCACGCGCGTTTGCTACCTCCGTTTTTGAGTGCTTTCGTTTCTTTCGCTGTCGTTCTTTGTGCTTCCTCTTTTCGTTTCCTGAAGTTTCCATTCGTTTACGCTTTTGTGTCCGCTGTTCCGGTTGAGATCCGGTTTCGAGATCGGGTCCCAACAGTTGGAGATGTGGGTTTGAGAGTAGGATACAGAAGAGCCAAGCTTAATGGGTTGAATTCACGTGATTTGGAACGTGAATTCAATTTGTTAAGAAAGTTGGATTTAAACCCACGCACGATTTCAATTCATGTCATTTTTGGGGTTCCAAACAGATGAATTGAATTCAATCCCATGTCTTCCAAACAGGCTGTAAGTGTAATTGAGAAAAAAAAATTAATTAGTCTAATAG
Source organism: Erythroxylum pelleterianum (assembly GCA_027563865.1). Taxonomy (NCBI): domain Eukaryota; kingdom Viridiplantae; phylum Streptophyta; class Magnoliopsida; order Malpighiales; family Erythroxylaceae; genus Erythroxylum; species Erythroxylum pelleterianum. Next base: position 8,761,012 of record JAOQMR010000007.1, on the reverse strand, counting down.
AATTTTGTAACGTCTAGGTCGAAAGGTTCGATTAAAGAGTAAATTGGACTATTAATTAGTTGAGTCTGAAATTCAGGTAAGGATAACTTTAGATTGTACTCTTAGAATAGTGTATGATTCTTGAAATCTTGAATTTTTGTTAGTAATAAATTATTTTATAGCGAATCACATTTTGAATTAGTCATTAATTAAAATAATGATTAACAATTACATTTATGGATTTCTAAATTATATAAATTGTACTAATTTTATTTCACAAATAATCAACAAAGTACAAGGTGTTTCGCTTTTATATATTGTTATATATTATAAGGTGTATCGCTTGTTAATTCAGTAAAAATGTATTAGTTAAATAGAGAATGGCTAATAATAAGTTGTAAATAAATGGTGTAAATCGTAACTATGTGGCTTGCCTATGATAGGCTACATTTGATGGTCATAGATTGATAGGTTGTTTAAATATAAGCTTATCTGCGGAGCAAGTACCGAGACGTCCAAAATCTCAAGAATGTCCTTTGTCAATGGCTAGGTACCGGAGTGATACCAGGATATCCTAAGTCTTGGGATATCTTGTGCAGATGGCTAAGTACTAGTACAGTATCGAGGTACCAAATTAGATTGAGATACCCTATGCTGATATCTATACATTTAATTAAGTTTCCATTTGGTGAGAGATTATGATAATTAGAGATGAGCTGACAAACTATTGAATGTAAGCCAATTAGGTTAAGCATGACCTAGGCAATTCAATTAATTATAAGATAAAACATAAATGGAAGTAATAAAATAATATTAATCTTAATCATTACTTTGATAAAAAATTTTATGATTTTTAATTGTTTGAATAGGATGAGTAATGTTGTGTATTTTAGTATTATATGTATGTATTAATCACTTGATTAATTTTTATATTTATATATTGATTTATTTGATTTCAAGGTTATGGTCAGTTACCCTTACTGAGTAGGTAGCTCACCCTTTGCGCTATTTTTTAGGAGATAGAGAAATTGTTGATAACTCCAGTACACGTGATTGACAAAGTGTAGTTTAAATGAAGTGGGCAAACAAAATTTAGTAAAGTTGTTTTATTGTATATATTTTATAATGTGACAGTCTAAGTAGTTGTGTTTAATATAATACTTTTGTGATTGACAAACATCCTTTTTTAGAACTAATGAAGATTTTGGTAATTAATGTTATACTATGAGAACAAATTGGATAATTGTAGATTAAGAGTGTTTAAAGTGTCACAATATCCCTTTGGTAAGAAGCATTACCTCCCGCTAGCTAGGCGGTTCTCAAAACACACTACTTCGCTTATCATATAGAGTTGATCAAGCCTTTCATCTTTTTTTTACAAGGAAAAAAAAACTACACACTATTACATGAAAGTTTGCAAGGTTCTACGGTACATTGCTCCTTACTGGTCCCTTTGGAGGTGCTCTAGGACTGGCATAGGAGGTTCAGTTAGAAAATGTATGCCTGGGATAGTCTTGACTGCTATGGTTGCCAGAGTATCCGCACACTGGTTGCCCTCTGGTGAACATGTTAGATTTGCACCTCCCACTCGCGTTGGAGTAAATCCCAAGTACCTATCAGTAAAAAATGATTTGTATCAAACTCAATAATAGGAGAAGAAAGCAAATTAATGACTTCTGAGGCATCCACTTCTAGAATGACCTCCGATACCCAAAGGACCAAGTCAGTGTGAATCTTAAGTAGACACCTTAGAGTTCAGCTGTTAATGCCGAGTTGCTTCCTATGTGCTGGGTGAAACTTCCTCCCTATTGTCCTTGACTGTCGCGAATAAAGCCACCCGCGGTAGCGACTCGCAAACTTCGCATCTTTAACACTATGACTGTTGTACTATTTATTCAACAGATATACAGGTGTCCATGCAAGGTTTAGCAACAACTGTAATTGATTAAAGTCTCTTATATTGTACTATGATTAGTGCGTTTTTAAAGGAATGAACAAAACAATTGTTGTAACTACTTTGCTTTTATAACTTTTAGTAAGTGATATCGAAGGAAAAGAAAGGGAAAAGGTTGAAAGCAAACAAATGTTGACATTTCAGCCATAAAAAAGTTGTTACAATATTTTGTTTCTATGCTTTGATTGAATAAATATAACATTAAAGTATCAATATAAATTATAAAAACATCAAATTCAATATAAACTTAGTTACATTAGAATTTTCATAAAAACGTTTTACAATTAATCTTAAATCTTCGTAGTGTCTCTTATAATATTCTATAGGTGAAATATATCTTTTTTTTAGTTTTAAAGTTTTATTATTTTCTTCTTGTTGATTTATTTTTAAAAATAATACTAATTTGTAATTTTTTAAATTAGGTCATTTTAATTAGATATAAAACAAAATTGTCAATACCATTATCTTCCATCAAAACCACTCCTAATTGGGGTTGTCACCTATTCGACGAGATCCATTATTTGAATATTTAGTCTCGGGGTTGATCTACATTAAAATAGTATCAAGTATATTTGGAATAATAATTTTTGTATTTATTGCAACTTTAATATGATTCTATAATAATTATGAAATATTCTATTAAAATATGTATTTATCATAGTATCAAAAATATTATTGTACTTTTTTCCTCTTGTATTGTCTATATAAAAGCTAATGTATAAAGTGAAAGAGTAGTTTGATTGCATAATTATGCTGGAAGAAAGAAATATTTGATATGTATGATTCAAGTTTAAAGGAAGCAGTTAAGTTATGACAAAATTGCTGTAGCGACACCTGTGTTATACGAAAGTTGCTAATTAAATCCTGAGATATAAAATGTTACTCTATTAACCTTATGTTTTCAATTTTGCTGCAAAAAAAACCCTTAGCCGTGTGTTGTTAAGGGGCTGTGAATTAATAAAATTTCAACTCATGGTTTGTTTTGCTAATATTTATATATCAGGCTTTTTTTAGCAACTTATGAATAACACAGGGTTATTAAGGCAATAAATTCATTAAGTTATGTATAAATCATTTTCCTAATTACCATCCAAACCTTAATGAGGAGGCATAAAGGTATTTGGTTAATTGAAAAAATCAAAAAGTTTAGTAATTGCTCTTGTCTCAATCTATTCAGGTCTCGCTCTTCAAGAGCTCAATGGTATAAGATAAACTAGAAGAAAACTTTGATCCTCAAAGCTTCCTTCATTACTTGGCTTATAGTAAGAGGAAGGTTGAGGATTAAGGATAAGACTTATAGCTCCTTTTATCACCTACGTACCCTTTGCAAACTAGCTCTAGAAATAACTCCCCATCTATATTTCTAATGCCAAATCACTAACTTAATAAGATCCAGGATGCAACATATTCTAAATCTGCTTTATGAAGAGACAAAATGGGAAGCTTCTTTGCATTAATCAAAGTCATTATTGCTTTGTCTACGTAAGTGTTAAAGTTTAGTTTTTCGAATTGATTGATCGATCATCTTTAGTTATTTCTTTATGTGTAATGGGAATCTTCCTTTGCATTAATCAATCTAACAGTCATTAAAGCAGAAAAGTCTGTAAGATACATCACAAAAGGCTGCAAGATTTGGAGAAAAAGGTAAGCCAAGCGTGCAGATGTGTTTGCTCACCTGGTCCAGGGTTTCTTTTTGAACATTTAAACTTCCAGCTCTGATAGAAAATGACCGTCGCCAATATACAGATAACATTAACTCTACCAATTTCTTACACATTATTCTAAAATGAAAACAGATGAAAATGAATAATGTAGCTATGGATTGTCTAATCCAATCCTTGAAAGACACAAAAACTGCCCAGTTGTTGAATCCTTTTCCTTTCTCCTCAAAAAGCATCACCTTAAAACAGCCTAGAAATTGTATCCTTCCCGCCGGGTTGGCTTTTCCACTAAGTTTGGAGAGATGGTTGTGATTTACAACTCGTTGCCTTCTTTTAATCACTTGGTATTCTATGGTGTTTAGCCTAAATATAAGGTTGCTCCGTAGGCTTAAAATTATAGGCAAAAAGAGTTGTCTTGTATATATAAATATATATATTGTGATATTTTAAATATATGAAGTCTATTTTTTTGTGTTTTGCTAAATAATTTTTCTTTTTGAAAATAAAACTTTTTCTATTATTCTTGCTTATTTCAATAAAGGAAGAGCTCGCTAAATTCTAAAGAGCTACTTTAATATATACTTGTAAAGCAAAATAACCTCTTAACAATAGCATTTTCTTTAGGCCTCATGTTACTAATTTTCCTAAGTTTGGTCAACAATTAATTACAATTATTTAATTACAACTTTTTAAGAAGCTCAAATTTGGAGTTTTTCAAAAAAGCCTCTCAAATGGCTTTTTCAGATAGATTTTTCAAATCAATTAATGAGTTTAATTTTTAGTCCCTTTTGTCCTTATATTTTACACATAATTCCCACAATACCTACAATAAATGCATAATTTATTATGTATTTAACTATTTACTCAACCTGAATATTTATTTTGAGATTTATATAATATTATTTGACTTTTTATATGTTTTAATATTTATTTTTGATATTAGTTTTACTTATGTTATAATCCATATAAAAGATTTGGTTATATATATTTTCACTTATGTTTCATATGGTTTAAAATTATATAATAATTAATATATTATGCTTTGCATATTATTTAATATACTTTAAATAATTTTATATGCATAAATAATTTTTATTACAAAATAAAATATAGTTAAATTAAAAGTAATTTTTATTTCTATATTGCCAAACAATCTACAGTATGAAGCTTTTTCAAAAAAACTCTTTTTTAAATGATAGTCAAATAGTCAAGTGGCTTCTTAAAAAAGTTCTAAAGATTTGCAGAAAAAAAGATCTACTAGTATAAGCCCAACCAAGCAGAGGCTAAGTGATGTTACTTCTTGTCCTCAAGGCTCATTATTCAATTGGATAAGTCACTGAAAACTATCTTCATGACATTTTCACTCTGGTCAGTGATCGAATAATGACCCTGACAAGAAGCTATGGTATCATCTCCTTATATCAGGAGTGGTGAATCCTTTATTGACTACTCAATTATCTTCGAATACCTCAAGTTGTACCCAATCACCACCTTCTAAGCAACCTCTGAGAGGCAAGAAGGAACAGAGTCAAAGTACAGAATTAGTATCCAAGATATTCTTGAACATCTCAAGTCTAAGGATAGTTGCACTATTGCTATGATGAGACTATCATTGACATTAGAATAGATTATTCATATGATTGTCTCATTGCAGCTCATCCAATGTACTTACTACTCTTAGTAAGCTTCCACATGTTAACTCTAAACAACTCATACTTATAGCTTATGAGATCTACTGCTTGATCCAATCAAGGAGTACAATATGTACTAGTATATCCGAATTAATAATGTCCCATTTTATTAATCCTATGACTAAGGATAATCTAGATACTAATATAATTACAAATGATAAGAATCTCATTATCATGATCTCATCATGACTTCTTTCATTCTATGTAATGTATCAAGTACTTCATTAATTCGATTTAATGTCATTATCAGTTCATAAAGAACATGAACCTCAAATTGACGAAAATGTCTTTTTATTAATCATAAAGATTTGTACTGTTAGGATTTATTTTTTAAGATATCCTATTTTAAGTTTTGGCATTTTTATTGGTTTTGGGAACTTTCCTAATAAAGTTTGTTGAAATTGGAAAGTGGATTGATTTTCAGATTTTTGATCAGTTATCTAATATCATCCTTATTTGAAAAGGATGAGTCTAAGGCAATAACAGAGGTTGCGTGAAGTATAGGGATGTGTGGATTACTTGGCTGACGTGGACAATTGGCTAACTTGGTCTCTCTTCTGATTGGCACAGGTTTTTTCCTAGGTTTAAGAAAAAGATTGCTTGTGGTGCGGCTGTGTTATTGGTTTTTCTTCATAGTTTTGATTCTGTTCTTCTTTGCGAGGTTGATTTATTGCAGCTGTGTATGTCAATCTCTTTGGTCTTCAGCAAGAAATCTATTGGTGATATGCAGTTGATTTAGTTGCTGGAAAATTCTGGTAAATTGTTGTTTGCAGTATAAAGAGAGCTGGAGCTGTCATTCGACTTTTATGTAAAAAGTTTCAGATCTGGATTTGTTGCCTTCTTATGTTAATTGTCTTTGTTTTTAAGTAGAAATTGTTTGCAAAATCCTCTAACGAAGTTGACACGAGTTGGTCGTGTTATTGGGCGTGAAAACTTTCACGGGTAGTTAG
>JAOQMR010000007.1:8715614-8739997 GCA_027563865.1 Erythroxylum pelleterianum | reverse complement strand
CAATTAATGGATTATTAAGAACAAAACAGCTTAATCAAGTTTATCATGAAAATAAGAATATTCAATTATCAAATCTGGAAACCTTAATATTTATGATTTCAACTTCTTGTTGGATTAACCGGCAACATTTTAAGGTTAGTTCTCTTAGTTAAATGACCGTTTCATCGCAATATCTTAAATTATTATGTGAGGTCAACTTAATTGATTTTATATAATCACTAACTAACCTCTTCAAAGAAGAGCCTTTTGAGCTTGAAATTTGTACAGATTCATCCTATCTTATACTAAATAATTAAAAAAAACTGTAAGATTTAAACTCACAACTACCGAATCACAAAAATTCTGATACCATATTAATTAATTTTATATATTGAATAACACTCTTGTATTAAAAATCCCATCTACTGTCTTATAAATGGGTCGGATTAGTTGTGATCGATCATACACGTATATAATTGAAATTTAACGATGAACGTACCAAAATGATAAGAGGTCAGACAACGTAGAATTTTTTATGATCAAATGTGGAAATTTGAAAGCACAATTTTAGGTTCATACGGAGAATTTAATACGATAAACTTGTACAGGTTGATTGGACGGCAGAAATATACATATAAGATTAGATATGGCATGGCTTGCTTTGCTGAGTAGCCGTCTAGTCACGGATGAAGATATCGACCATACGTACATACATCTATCTAATCGCGAATCTTTGGTTTTAGAAATATGGAGATCCGAATCTTCTGGATAGATCGTTCGTCTGTACTCAAACGTCTATGATTCGAACTTTCATCAAACTTTGTATAAAGTAGTAAGCTTTTGTATTTCACTAATCGAATATCAAGCTTTATTCGTACTTTCGCAACTTCAACTTGATCACGTAATTGTTCTAATATCATGTATAACACGTAAAATAGACCTTATTATGTATTTTAGATAGTTCATAAAAGGATTAAAAACGAAAAAAATGCGGAACAACTTATTTCAATTCCATTTGATATTTTGAAATAACTTTTGAGGCCAAAACGAGCTCTATTCTTTTAGGACTTTTATGGAAAGTGATTACCGACACTCGGTTAATACTTTTCTACAATTATCTTAAGACGTAAGCGCTCGTAACTAATGAAAGGATTCGTATACTTACGAATTATATAAATAATTGAAGGAGATCTTAATATTTATATATAGTATCCATATCAAACTTTCTCATCACAAGTTCAATAAGAATTCAGTCCACACTAATTGGGATCTATTTTTCTTCCGAACTTTGACCCATTAATTTAAATCATTTATTTGGTCACTTTATTTCCTTTGTTTAGATCAAATTATATGTAATTTAACCCATAAGTTATTAAAAAATTGAAAATACAATTAACAATTGTCGAGGACAAACTTGTCCAAAGTTAAAAGCATAGACTAAGTTGTTTTTTAACCATTATCAGAACTTCTGTGAAGAGAAAAACTGGCGCCTAAACTATGATAGAATAGAAGCACAAAATAGTAATAAGAAAAGATTAACTAAATATTACAACGAAGAAAATTGTTTGTTTGATCTGAGGAAGAAACAAATTGAACGAAAAACAATAGTATCGAACTTAAACCAAATCAAAGACCTGTATAATAATTACACTTTGATTGTAATTCTTAAAATTTTCCCATTAATTTTGTACAATATCAATTTTCCGTACTAATTTTATAAAAATAGAAGTAATATAGAAAAAATAAGGAAATAAAAATATAAAAATTTACGTGATTTAAATAATAAAAGAAAGATGAAACAAGAGAAATATGACCACATGTCTACGATAATAAAAACACTGCTCAAGGAATTATAGAAAGAGGCCCTTGACATATAAAATCGAGGCTTAAAATGAAATAATTGAATCAACTTTGGAGATGCACGGGATTATGTAAGTCACTATAAATATGTAAAACTTTGAACATGTTGTTTATGTTTGTGTAAACATATACGCCCGTATATGTTGATATACATGATTTCAAAAAACCTCAATTAAAAGGATATTACGAAAGTTACACACAAAAAAAGAGGCATGTTTTAGTGACATTATAGACACCAACAAAAGAGGGGAAAAAACACGAAAAAGGAGGTTGCATAAAAGTTAAAATATCAAGATCAACTCCAACTTTTTATATTTTTTGCCTTGTATGCCAAATATAAATAGTTGTGATTTGAATATGATTATCTATATTAGGGTTTTACTCTTAAATTGTTAATTGTATAATTTTTACCTTGTTGAATTCAATATATTACACTTGCTTTGAATCATAGATTGAATCATGACAAAACTTTTAGATATTTATGTTCTAACATAGTTGAATTTACAAGGTGAAGGAACCACAAAACAAAGATAGCGTAATCCGTAAGTTTCTATTATTGAATAACTTCAATTTCATTGTTATCTTTTAATTGTCGATCATCAAGCTTTTTGATACTTTACTTTAATTTTTATTTAATTCAATCTTTTGTTACCTTTTGACAAAGTATAATTCAATTTTTTTTATTAAATCAGTAGAAAACTTTGTTAAAAAAATAAAAAGAACAAGGTGAAGTACAAAACTGCGGGGACCCAAACAAACCGTGGCAACCAAAAGCCACCTAGAGCTTAAAGATCCAAGTCATAGCTGCCTGCAAGTGAAATTACTCATCTACTACAGTAACAATCGCAATCACTGGAGACCCAATACCACACCAACTTCCAACATCCAACATCCAACATCCAACACAACCAAAACATTAAAACAGTACAGACTCAATGAAACAACCCAAATCATAGGCCACTAAACATTAATAATGTCTGTGCTGAGCAGCAGAGTATCCTCCCTTCCTTTAGGTTGGGATCAGCCTGGTAGTGATTCCGACGTGGGAGAGGGCTCATAAACAAACATGTCAACTAGTACCTGCAAACATAAAAGAGAAACCAGAAAAAAGAAACAGAAACCCAACACCAGGAAACCCAATTTACCTACGCTCAGTGTTTATGCAGAGCTGCTCCATTACTTGGAAGATCACTTTGGAGTTGATGCTCCCCACGTCTATGGCTCTGTCTTTGAAGGTGCGAAGGTTTCTCTCGGACCATAAGGTATAAACAACCACAGAAAACAAGATAAAAGAATGTGGTTAGGTTTAGGTTTCGGTGGCTTTGGCTTTGGGTGAATCATTGTTGGAGAGATTGGAGATTTAGCAGAGGTGGGATGTTTAGATGAAAGTGGCTAAGGTAGTGGTGCCAAACTGAATTCGAGAAGGAGCATTCAAAGAAGAGGTGATTAATGGATTCATTGGCCGAAGAGCAGAGTGAACAATCGTTGGGAATAAAAGTATAAAGAAGGCGATCTCTCATTTGTAATTTATTAAGAAAAGCTAGTCATAAGATAAAAGCATATCATGAGATTATACCTTTCTGCCACACCAATTTATACCAAGAGACTCTCAGAGCAGGAGGTCTCATCAAGGTGTAAGCTGATGTATTCGTGTAAGCTTTGGTGGGGCTAGGCAACCATTCTAGCCTATCCGATTGAGATTCGTCAGGTTGGTAGGGTAAAGGATCTAGCATGCGAATGGACTCAATTGTGGCTCCTTGCCAATTCCATACATTGTCACGGATAAGATCAGCTACTTTGGCATGCATTGGAGATTCTGACCCATTGATAAGTCGTGGGGAAACCAGATCCTGTAGTAAACCTCTGGGATGCCACGGGTCCTGCCATAAGAAAGTTGTTAATCCATTCCCTACCTAAATCTGAAATGGTTCCCAAGAATATTCCTAACCTGAATTAGTTTCTTCCAACTCCAAGAGCTATTGCTAGTTGGTTGGGTGCTCCAGAAATTCTGACGTCTAAGAATAATAGTGTGAACCCATTTAACCCATAAAGCTTCCCTATCATTAAAAAGGATCCAGATCCGTTTGCCTAATATAACATGATTCTAAGTTGAAAGATGTTTAATTCCTAGACCACCCTCCGTTTTTGGTTTACAAAGATCAGACCACTTAACCTTGGCATGAGTGTTTGTCACTACCTTCCCAAACCACAAGAAGTTCCTGAGCTTAGACTCTATTTCTTAGATGATAGAGGCAGGGAGAATAAAATGGCTAGACCAAAAGACCTGGAAGGTGGACAGGACAGAAATTACCAACTGAAGCCGACCAGCATAGGATAAAGCCTTATGAGTTCATTTGTTAATTCTAGAATCCATTTTGTCCAAAAAGAGAATACAGTCTCTCCTAGTCAATCTACCAGTTATAATAGGCAAACCTAGATATTTCATAGGAAGTTGACCCCTTTGGAGACCCAAAATACCTTCCAAATGGTCGGACCCAGGACTCATATCAGGAGAGAGGAAGAATTGACTCTTGTTTAGATTCATTTCCAGACCTGAGAATTTAGAGAATATATGCAAGCAATTTAACAAGGTATTCACTGAAGCCTGATTAGCCTGATAGAACAGTAGTAAGGGGCGCTTGGTTTATAGAGAGTAATGGGAATATGAATAGGAATGAATATAATGAGGAATGAGAATGGATATAATCATTATAATTATGACGGTTGGTTAAGATAGAGGAATGATTACCATTACCTTTGATAGTGGTTGGTTTGTTAAAAATCTTAAAAAATAAAAATTTGTTAAAATTTTATTTTATATCAAATTATAAATATATTTTCATTAATTATATTTTATGCACCCTATTTATAATGACAGAATGTTTAAAATCAATTATATTGTGGTATTTCATTTCCAAAACAACAGAGCAACCTTTGTTATGTTCCTCTTTTCCTTTTCTGTTTCCATATCAAAATATAATTTCAATACTGCATGAATATGTAGATCAGATAGGAATGACAATTCAGACGTAGGACATGATATGAACAAATTACAAATGATCAAGGAAGCTTTTAATGCATGGTGGATAAGACTATGACGCAAATGCCCAATATGACTACAACTTCAGCTACTTTGCTAACGTGGAAAGCAACAACAGAGTAATACACAAAGTAATGACTCTCATTCCTCTCAATTATGAGGGGAATGGAGTAATACCCGAAAATGGGTAATCAAATTCATACCTCTCCAATCATACTTCCCTACCAAGCTTTAAATGGAGTAATACCCGAAAATGGGTAATCAAATTCATACCTCTCCAATCATACTTCCCTACCAAACTCTAACTTTTATTCCATTCCCATTCCTTATTTCTTATACGTACGAAACAAGCACCCCCCAAGTCATCAGCAAACAAGTATTAAACTAGCAATATGCAACTTGTATACATGCTATCAAGTATAAAACTACAATATGCAAACAGAACAGTAGTAAGTCATGTGAGATCTACAATATGCAACTTGTATACATGCTATCAAGTATTAAACTAGCAAACAGAATGCTATGAGAACTTTATTTTTAATTAGAAAAATTATTAAATTTTATTTATATATTTACATAAAATTTATATAAATATATAAATACGATCTGATAAAATACCGTAAAAATTATATAACCGAACAAAAGATCGGTTAATATTGCGGCCATTTTAACTTTTATTACGGCTTCAGTTGTCATTGTCAAATTTTGTCATAATTGATTGGAAACCGAGTAGTCAAGGGCCACTGGCCGACGCGTTCAAGGCACGCTCGATGGTTTCAACATGGCTGACCCAAACACGCGCCTTTCCTTGCGAAATTAGCTGACTAAATCAAACTACTGCATTTAACGCGCCAACATTGAAGTCCCTCGTCCGACTCTATTTCTCCGCCATCTAGTCGCGCGTGGTCGTTCTTTCAATCATTTAGCCTCTCATTTGTGAGAACTTGGTAGTTATCACCACGTAACATGCGCGTCGGTTTAATCATAAAGTTGGAAGTTTCTTCGGTGCTACTCGCCACTATTATTTGGCCGATATATCTGTACATATGCTTATGCTCTTCTTTCCCATAGCCAGAATCTTATCTCTGTAATCCTTTAAATCCTGATAGACAGATAGCGGCGAATCATAGTGAAAGCTCGAATATATGCCGATTCTGTCGCATACAGGCGTTTCACAAACTCATCACCATCTGAGAAACTCTGTGTCTTCTTCTGGTTGTATTCGATTTTGTGGAGACATGAGAGATTTTACTTTCATTATTGCAATTTTAAGGCCTGTGCTTTATGTTCTTTCAACTTTCTTCGGACTCCCACCAAAATGGTTGCTATCTTTACGGCTTGAATCCTTTAGTTCTCGCACTGGCAGGGACTTGCAGCGCTATGACAGAGGCTACCGCCAAGTTGTTGGGTGAGTTAATGTTTTATCTTCCTTGAAAGTAAATTTCTTTTCCGTGTTTGGTTTAAGAAAGTTCGGAAGTGTATCCTGTCTTTTAATTGGATCTTGCAAAGGGTTTTCATTATAGTGAAAATTTCCATGGGTTTTCGTTGTGCAGATGCATTCCGTACAGATACAGGAAAACCAACGAACAAAATGATGGGGCTTGCATTCAAGAATTGGAAGTTCTCGTAATCAGTCCACAGAAGGGTCCAGGAATGCTATTTCCTAAGGTACTAAAAACTCTATGCCATCCTGCATCTCATAATCTACAGGTTGTTACATATTGTTACAAAAATTTTATTCGTCTTTTCCTTGATTAAAGTTGGTTCTTGCTACTTTTCACTTTCAGGGAGGTTGGGAAGAAGATGAGTCCATGGAAGATGCGGCTTTAAGAGAGACAAGAGAGGAAGCAGGAGTAGTAGGCATTGTTGAAGTGAGTATTTGCAGAACTTACATTATTCACTTCATAGACTTCAACTTTAGTTCTAAAAGTAATTTCTTCAAACTGATCTTTCAGAATAAATTGGGGAAATGGTCTTATCCGAGCAAAAGGGATGGCAAAATGCATGATGGCCACATGTTTCCTTTGTTAGTTGAAGAAGAATTGAATGAATGGCCTGAGAAAAATTTCCGGAAGCGACAATGGGTAAGTGGATTTGTCACTGCTGATTTCTGATCCATGATCTTTCTGTTGGCATTGTTGGAAAAATATTGTCTAATTTGAAAGTGCTTGTGCAGGTCAATGTTAATGAAGCCAGAGAAGTATGTCAACAGCAGTGGATGAGAAAGGCTTTAGAGGAATTAATTAACCGAAAATTGCCTCAGCAACAGCAAAAATTGCTCTAAAAGAAACGAATAAACCAACAATTTGTATATAAGAACAATGATAATTTTAACAGTGCCATCTGTTTTCGAACTGAGATGGTTGGTCAGACCTCAGTTTGTTGGACAACAAATGCTCTTTTTCTTCTTGTCCTTTTCTTACTGCTGATGATGCTTGCACTGCATTGAGAGTAGAGCACATCATTTGGCAAGGTTAGCAGGTGGTCCCACGAGAGATCAACCTGCAGGGATGGATGAAGACTTGTTCATATTTCCCAACCAGTATGTTTTACTTGATTTGGTCACTGTTGCAATATGATACTAACATGCTCTCACTCAACGAAGGAAGGGTCAGAATTGGAAGGACAAAGCTGCTGATATCATACATGGAACTAGTTGTTCGGCCTAGAGTGATGAAACAGGAAACTGCAACTCAGAGGCTTAATTCCATGTGAAGTGGACATGAATACCTGGGTTTTGCAGCGGAAAGGATTGTGTATGTGGATTTGATCTTTTATTTTGGTTATCTGTAAATGGTTGTGTTGCTGGGTAAGATGAACCTCCTTCAAGGTCATCTTGGATGGTCGATTTGTATTGGTGAGTGCTGCAGTTGGCTAGTTTAATGAGGATTAATTGTTGTAAAGGTCCTAAAGATCTCACGTTAGGCTGCTCCTGCGGTGTTGGGAGGGTTTGTTTCCTGTGCAATCCCTTCATTGCACATAACTTCCTTTAATTATTAAATTTCTGATTTACCCAAAAACAAAAAATTCTATTATTTCATTCTTTCAACTTGAAAAACTTTAGGTTCTTGCCTCATAATTCTCTGTTCCACAGTGTAATCAAAATTTGTTGTGTTTTGATGGTAAGTATGAGTTTAGGAAGCACACTAAACAGCTTGAAGCCATATGTAGTTGATCTAAGTTTACCGCCAAATCCGAGTCTGAGAACATAAAACTGGGTTTGTCTGTAGTTCTCAGATACAACATGAAAGCTCTTAGCTCTGCTAATTAAGGAAATAAATGTTCCATGTTAATTACTTCAGGTGTCATCAGTGGCATGAATTCCTCCTTTACGGGCTTGACGTTGTATTAGCATGTCAGTCAACATCCCCAGTGCGTTAGGAAGCCGATATCAGGCAAGGTTTTAGGTGCTTAAAAAAGCTGTCTTTGCAATTATTAGACGATGGTAACAAAGTCACCATCAGTTTTTGCATCAACAAAGTCCAGCCACATTCTCCTCTCTCTCTCTCTCTCTCTGTATATATATAAACACGTAATTATCTTTGCAATTACGTAATTATCTTTGCAATTATTAGACGATGGTAACAAAGTGACCATCAGTTTTTGCATCAACAACAAAGTCCAGCCACATTCCCTTCTCTCTCTCTATATATAAACACGTAATTATTAATTTTTAGAAATGTTTAAATAAATCGCATAGGATACACAATCTGATCCCGAAGGGCACATAGGGAAAACAGATGACAAATTTGTATAAAAAACTCTTTTTTGACAAGATCATCCACTAACCAAAGTTGGATTGGAAATATTGAAGTATTTGGTAGACTATTGTGAAACAAACTTGGGATCTTTTGTGAATTATTAGTAAGTTCTAGGTATAATGGACGAAACAACAAAGCTTTTTCTAGCTCTCCTGGCTTACGGGCACAACTCTCATTTTTCGTTTTAGGAACCTTACTCTCTTCATAACTCTCTCTTCCCACTCTGTAACAATAGTCTCAACAGTACCTTCACTCTTTACCCACTAAACTATAATCAAGCAGTGGAATTGTTTTGTTTATAGTCCCAGACTGTCAAAGATTTCTGATATACAAGATCCTTAGAAGAGACGAGTGTAGAGCATATATACTCATCCTATATCTAGTCCACTAGGAACATGACTCGAGACTCAAAGTTTTCATGAAAGGAAGAAACTTAGAAAGAAACACACCAAACAAACTTCATTGAAATCAAACCTAATTTGATCGTAATTCAAGCATGCTTATAACTGAAGGGTAATCTTGCTTCTATATGTGAAGCTAAGGTTAGAAATATAAATCTATCTAGGAGACACACTCATTACATCTTACAAAAGAAAGCTAAAGTACAATGATTACAACTTTATAAAAGCTACTTTCCAAAAGCAAATAATAAGATGATAAGATGAAATCTTGGAATATTATCTTGTGACATCTTTCATCAAAAGACTTCAAAGTAAAAACAAACAAGATTCTCAAAAGTTGTGTCCCACTTTATAAAGTTAAAATGAGGTCACTATCATCCGTCACATTTATCTCCTTGTCAATTTGTTCAATAAGTTTATGGATATCAGTGGTAGTCCAATTTTGAGGCCATGGGTTGGAAACAGAATTGGATTCTTGGACTGACCTTGATGGGTGACTGGATTCCATAGTTCTACGATAAGTACGACAAGGAATATCTCCTGCTCTAATGTGAAGAACATTATCATGAACTGAAGTCCATTCATTTAGTGATAGAGTTATAATTGGATTGAGAAGAGTAGTTTCTCCATGACAAGGTCTAAGAGATGTACAAATTGTAGATGGGACCAAGCTCGAAGATTGATTTAATTGGTCTAAGAAAGAGTGCAATTCTTCTGCCAAGAAGGTGCTTTCTGTAGGCCAATCGGTAGATGCACGCTAGAATTGAACATGGTTGAATGTGCATAATTGTCCAAAGTCATTCATACAATATGGACGGTGGTTCAGATAGATAACATAAGCGTTGTGATTATCCACAGAAGAGTCTCATAAATGATGATGAGTCAACAGTTGGGACATATCAATGCGCCATTTATCTAATGGTTGGAACCATTCCAGAAATGTCCATAAAAGGGATCCAGCATTGGTCGGATCAGACAGATGTCGATAAACATGGAGTGGTGAGAAGGAAATAGAACATACATAAAGGACAAACAAAGCCCATAGATGCCAAAGAGTAGACTCATGGATATTGTCATATATATGATACATAAGTTTGTAAGGAGTGACAACATCAAAATAGCCGGGAACTGGTAAGATGTCAAGCTTCAGAAGAGTTAAAATTAGATAGTAAAACAAACTCTGAGGAAGTAGTGGAAAGAGATCAGCAACAGAGGTTGGAGGTTGAGAAAACAAAGGAGGAAACTCTTTTTTGTATTTTGCAAACCTGGGAAACTTCATTAACCAATACAATGGGATCGGAAGTTTCAAAGAAGAAGAGACAAATAAGAGAGGTTTATTAAGTCGAGAGAGATAATCAGCTAGGGTGTTTTGATGACCTTTGATGTGGCAGATGGAGAATTTATAACAGGAAAACCATTCCTGCCAACGAAGCAATTGACTATTGGGAATCCTTTTCTTGGGCTAATCAAGGATTTTTGGGAATGAGGTGTTATCTATTTCAATGACATAATGATAAGGAGTGATGTGAAAAGCAAACTTTTCAATACCTCTTTTGATAGAGAGAATCTCCTTACAGCTGATATGATAATGACATTTAGATGAACTGAATTGGCCGCTTGTATGTCTACAGTAATATCTTTTGTCATTGCTTTCTTCAATGAGCACAGCACCCCAGTAGGTGTCACTAACATCAATCTGTAAAACACATTGTCCTGACAAACTTGCTTTAAGTGCTGGACAACCTTGGTCTATTCCTTAGTCCAAGGTGGTGATTCTTCTTCAGAAGCCTGGATAAGCTTGAAATATTGGTATGAAATCTCGAATATAATTAACAATTTGAAGGAATTGTTGTATCTGCTTGATAGTGAGATATTCATCAGAAAATTGTAATAGCTTTTTTGTAATATGTGGACCGAGCTGGCAGAATCCATCTTTGAAGTGCATACCCATAAACTTAATTTTTGTAGTGCCAATTATACTTTTTCGAGGCTAAAAGCATAATTCCATACTGTTTAGTAATATCCAAGAATTTCTGCAGTAAGGCCTGATGTTCCTTATGGGTATTTAAGAACAGTAAGATATCATCAATATAGATCAATGCACTGTAGAGGATAGGCTCATAAATCTTAGTCATTGATTTCTGAAACAATGATAGGGCGACTTTAAGCCCAAATGGCATAACAATCCATTGGCATTATGCATTGGGAATGCAGAATGCAATTTTGTATCTCTCAATTGGGTGAATACCCAATTGCCAAAATTCTGCCTTAAGATCAAACTTGGAAAAGATGGCAACTTATTTAAGAAATAGTACCTGAGTACTGACCTTTGGTAAAGAAAACTTGTCATCTTGCAGGAAAACATTTAGGGGTTTGTAGTCAATGACTAATCTCTTTTTCCACATTTATGCTTTGAACGTTTATTGACATAGAATACTTGGCAAGCCCAATCCGACTTTGTGGCTTTAATAAGTCCTTGCTTTAAAAGGATTGCACACTCATCTGGTGCGAGCTTTAGAACAACAGGGTTCATTCCTGGATGTGTGGCTTTCGTAAGATTGATATCCTCGTTCTTCTTAAAAGGTAAACTTATGAAAAAGTTAGCATTTTTTCACAGAGGATATGGGTTAGAAAAATGTGCATGAGATTCAGGACAATATTCCAACAGTTTATCTCGAAATGTAGTGTAACGTGTAGGAACTTAGGCAAGTTCAAACACATTTTTTATTTTAGTGTATGGATTGAAAAATGAGCAACATCTGAGGCCTATGGGTAGGATCTACAAAGGTGAGGCTTTACTGTATGTATCCATACTAATCAGAATGTTTGGGCTAGATAGATTGCTTCTAAGAACTTTAGTCTAATCTGTACACTGAGGAAAGAATCGAATTCCCATTCTTCTTCTAGTTATCAACCCAATCTTGACAGAATTACCATTAGCAGTAGTAAAATGTTCTTTATGAGAAGTCCATGTGTTAGATGATAAGATATTGGGCTTCATGATCATACGACTGGATCTAGTATTCATAAACCCGATAACTTTAATAGGCTTTGGGCTTCATAATCATACAACTGGATATAGTATTCATAAACCCGATAACTTTAATAGGCTTATCATATTTGTCCTGTTGAAAGAGTTGGATCTGGACATAAGATCGTTGAACTGGTGTATGATCTACTTTCATGCAAGTCTGCTGTAGCATATATAGAGAATCATCCTCTTAAGAATTAAAGGAAATAGAGGATTCTTCATCTTCTGATGTTGACACAGAAATAGAAAATTTGGTGTCCTCATTTTCTTGAGATTGCTCTTCAATCAATTCTTTAAAGTTGTTGGAGGAATGGATAGGCATAATGGATTGCATATGCTACAACAACTTAACATCTTTTTGTAATGACTTGAATGTACTGAAGTCTTTAGTATTCAGATATACTTTGCCACCATTCTCGCAAAGTACCAGTGAAACGAGATGTGAATTCAGATAAAAATATCTGGCAAGGGATGATTGGGTCTAGTAATTTGAAGATCAATCCATGCACTAAATTCTCAATAGGTGGACAGACGATTCCATCTTTCATGACCTTCTTGTAGTGTTTCACTTAAATCCTAGGTTGATTAAAAACAATTCACTTCTGCCATGCACTTGTAAGTAGTGTGGGGGAGATATGGTTGTTGGAGTTGTTGGAATTAGTAATCCCACCGTGCTTTGCAACACTTTTGGGCTGTTCCTTCTAATTTACTGTACAGGATAATGCAGGGAACTCTTTTAGGGATATTCGAGCAGATTCACTATCCTTGGAAAGGCCCTCCATGGATGAAGAAAACTTTAGCCAGACAACTGGCCATCAGTAGCAACTGAAAGTGACAGGAATGAAAATTTCAAAAAAAGATAGGTTGCAAGGGTAAAGCAATCAAATTTGAAGAGAGAAGGAGGAGAAAAAATCTGAAGAGGGAAGGAGAATTACAAATTCCTTATTCTTTCTCTCTCCCTTTTATTTGTTTGAGATTAATGAAATTGATTTTCTTGAGGAAAAGAAAACGATTAAATGTGGGCGAGTTTAATAAATGTTAAATAAACTATATTTCTAATTCCATATTTCATGCATTTTGTTTGTTTATTTGAGAGTTTCTTATTGTTTTTGGTACTTAATTAGTTTTATTATATTTTTAGGTCCTAATTGCCTTCATAAGTTAAAAGGAGCAAAAATTGAATGAAAATGAAGCAGAAAAGTGAAAGATTAAAATTGTCTTTGAGGGAAAAGATCATATGGAGGTGGACACAATCATTTCCATAATTGTGTAACCTCGTAGATTATGTTTCTGCATGATTTTGAAGAATTGAAGTAAGATTGAGAGACATGGTCATATATCCAATCTATAAACCCTAATTTCAAGCTATAAAAGGGAGAAACGAAGACAAGTTGAAAGGGGGATTCATAAGAGGTTTGGAAGAGGCTCAAGGGAGGCATAGGAAATATGAAATGACGTCCTAGAATGATAAAGAGAATAAAGAACAAGTAGGGAAATACTTTAAGTGGATTTTCATCAATTTAAAGTGGACTTAATGAAGATTAAAAGGGATCTCATCATGATTTTTTAGTTTTTTTAATTTTTCCTTTAGCCTTGATGATATGATTATGAATTAAACTTTTGTTGGTACTTGGATTAGATGAACCCTGGGATAAACCTTATAGTGATTTTATTTTAACTTAATTCATTCTTTAGTTTCATTAAGATTCAACTATACATTCTTAATTATTATTGAATTAATATTGTTAGTGTATTATTTCATGATGATTTTATGCAATTGAGATGAAAAATCCTTTTATATGAATAGCTCTACCATAATTGAAAGGAGTTACATGCAGACTAAGAGATAGGTTAACATAAATCTTCTAAATTAGGGTCAAAACTAATACTGAAATTCACGAATTGATTAATTTAATCTTAGGCATTTTAACTAGAAAGAGATTTTAGTTAATTAACCAAGGATTAGGCTTTAATAATCTTGGGAAACGTACTAGCATAATTGAGAAATTTTCACGATCCAGTGAACTATAAAATAAATTAATTAGTGAAATTATAATTACATGAGAAGTCTTAAGGGGGTTTTTTAAAAAAATTTCTAGGTTTAATCTTCGTTCTAGTTAGTCAGTTGCGTTTGTTTATTTTAGTTTATTGTTTTAATTTTAAATTTCATTAATCATCACCACCATAATTTGTTACACTAGATAATAGAAAGACAATAAGTGCTAATAATTCTAATCCTTATGAGATTGACCCATATTTGCTAGTGCTAACTATAGTTGCATTGTGCGCCTACGATTAAAACTATAATATAATAATTTGCAAGTTTTTGGCACCATTGTTAAGGACTAGAATATTAGGAAAACCTTATTTTTATTAATCTAGTCTTTTTTTTTCTTTTAGATAGTTTTTATTTCTTTATTTTTGAGTTTCTTTTTTTATCCTTATAACTCTCTTTTTTGATATAGTATTTTAGGATAATTTTTAGGATTTTGATAGTTATTTGTTGAATAATAAAATTTGTATCAAGTATAGATCTTACTAAGAAATAAGAATAATGTCTTCACACTATAATAGTTAATCGAGTATAAACGAGTAGGCATATAAACCTAAAAATAAGGGTATAGTTAATATAATAGTTACTAGTTAGAAAGATAACTGAGGAGTGCTATCAATGTCATCTTCAAGTAGGATGATGAAATATGGAAAAGAGAGATCCACAAGAACCACAAAATAGTAAGGAATCAGATGATCAATAAACCTGAAGGTCTCTATGTTTGGTGTGATTAAAAATTTCGACTAGACCATAACTGCAAGAGGAAGCAAGTTTATATGTACGTAGCAGATGAAAATGAAGAAAGATAAGAGGAGGAAGAACCAAAAAAGTGTTAGAAATAAGGCATTATTTTACTTTAAGCAATATTAGGAGTGACTTAACTGGAATATCATCAGTTAAGGGTAATTAGGAATTGGAATAGAATGTCATTACATGTATTAATAGATTGAGGCAGCACATACAACTTTATTAACCATAAAGCTGCTCAATGAGGCAGAGGAAATTGAACCAATGTTGATAACCATTGGAGGTGGATTAAAGAAGAAATGTTAGAAGGTTTGCAAGAACTTTTAAAGAAAAAAAAAACATGAAGGTATTAAAGAAAGCTAAGTCTAATTATCAGTTGTTTTTATGCAAAATGATGCATTTATAGATTGAGGACGTTCTCCTAAATGTTAACAATACTTAGACGAATCCCTTATAGATAAGAAGGATCAAGAAGGTCGAGATTAGAGGGTTTAACAATTAATCAAGGATTTTGAGAATGTCTATGTTAAACCTAAGGGATTGCATCTCAAAAGATTGCATGATTATATGATTATCTTGAAGGATGGATTTATTGCTATTAATACGAGACCTTATAGGTATTCAAGGTTACAAAAGGATGTAGTAGATGAAATAATGCAATAAATATTGATACAAGGAATCATACAGCATAATATGAGTCCATTTTCGTCTTTAGTGATGTTGGTGAGAAAAAAGGACATGTGAAGGTTTTGTATGGATTATAAAGCATCAAATCATGGTGAAAGATCTCAAATCAAGGAGAGCTACCGTTGACCTAAGAGTTTGCTACATTCCCAAAAATCGAACCCTTAACTGCTTGGTTAAGCGACGAAAGTATGTGCCACCTACGTCAACCCACTGGGATTCTTATCCCATTGATTAAGGAGTTATTGGATGAATTAGGTAGATTGAGGTGGTACTTTGAATTGGATTTACTAGCTGTTAGCGTCATATTAGAAAGAACGAGGATGAAATTCATAAACAAATTTTGTAACTTGTGTTATGCCTTATAGCCTAACAAATGTACAGGCTGCTTTTGAGAGTTTAGTGGCTTCCATACTTCATGCTTACCTAAATGATATTTTGGTGTATAACTACCCTTGAAGCATGTAAAGGAAGTGTTGCAAGTGTTAAGGTATCATTCTTTACATGCAATCGCCTCTTCTGGGTTATCGCAGAAAATATCCTCTTATTTCTCCAAAAACTAAAGGATTACATTTAAGGGGGGGCTCGATTTCCCACATACAACAAGAACCCTATAAAGAATACTATTTAGTGTGGTAGATTCTGTCCCAATACTACTCCAGAGAATATTGTGGCCTACATCTAAATACAAAGGTTATTATTCCTCGTCCAATCCAAGTCCAATCCGTTGTTTCCTTCTATCGAAAACGGCTTTAAAAGACTCACGCTCTGCACGCAATTGCTCCTGGAAAATGCTCTGCATGCTTGACTTGCCAACGCTTTGGGCCAACTTTTTGCTCTCTTCTTCTAGTAAAGGGTTGGACTTCTGCCAATGTGGCAACCATGCTTAATACATAAAAAAAATTTCGATTCCAAAAGAGCACCAGGTAGAGATGTTCACATTGCTTATATATTATGCTTTATGTGTGTGCATGAATATGAACATCTGTTGTGCACGATGAAAACTCGTCAAACTACTTTTTGTAATTAAAAATTTGAGAAGTAAAAGGAAGCAAGATCCCATCAGAAAATAGCATGCCTAGTAGAAAAAGTGATTTCTGCTGCAGGTAAAAATACTGCAACGTTATTATGGAGTGCAGTTCAACACAAACCTCCCGGAGGATCCAAATAATTAAACCAAAATGTTCACTTCATAGGATAGTTGCATAATTTACCAAGTTGTATCCAGCTCCTGGTCCAATGACCAAAGAGAGCACATTTGGCTTCTTTACTGCACCTATAGAGAATCCAGTATCTCCAACCTTCAAGTTACATTCCTTTATCGTTAAACAGAAAGCAATAAGCTGGTAAAGGATAAAGATAACTCTTTAACATTACAAAACAAGAGCACCACAGTAACAGTTACCTGGTCACTCCAACGAACTGATTTTCCCTGCTTCCTATATACTTGAAACAACCCAGAACGAGCATCTACACCATGCGTCAGAGTTCTGGACCTTTTAATGTCATCTTCATCTACATCATCTGACCATTTACTTTTACCCAAGTCTTTCACTTGATCTCTATGTTGCTCAGCTTCTGTGCCCCATATTTTCTCACCTTCAGAAGCAACTAAAATAAACTAAATATAAGGATCTAAATATATTGGACTGCAGTTACATATTCACAGGAGAATTTTAAAAAAAAATAACCAGTAGGAAATAAGAATTAAGTTGATGGTTCAAGTACAGACTGGAAAGCTGAAATATGATTTTCATCACTGCGGCTGTTACTAAATCTTGTTCACTTTTTCCTCCATTATACATCCTCATACACAAGGGAATAAAAATGTTCCTAAAAGGAGTTCATGGGCTCATTTACAGCCAAAAATAAGTTACTTCCCTTCCACCAAAGAGTCAGGAAAGTAAGTAGATGTTGGAGAAGCAGAAGAAAATTAAGCATATTCCTGAGATCCTAACCACATTAGTTGAGAAGTTCATGGACAAGGCTACTATAAAACACATTGTTTGCCACTACATGATTGTGAAAAAGCTAAGTGCATAAGACAGATATTAAAAGCGTATACGGAACAAATTCTAGAGATAATATCTCTAATTATTCATCATAGATTCATAGCAGTGTTTGAAAACAAGCAACAATATATTTGAGTTGCAACAACAACCCTGGTGAGAACTTCCTTAAATTCATTCCTGGTACTGTGAGTCATCAACTATATTCTGAAGGCACCTTTCCTCCTAAGGACTGGGCTAAAATTTATATTCCAATAAATGATCAGCGATACAATTCCAACACAATATTTTGCTGACAACAACGTGATCTTTTTTTCAATTTGATCATGCATGCAAAAAATGACCATTGATGTTCATACATGCAAGGAAACAAAATGAACTTAACATCAGTTCATTTTAATTACTGCATGGAAGCAGGGAAATGCAGATATCTAATACATACCATAATGTGCATCATCTTTTTCAGGAGAAACTATGACCTTCTCAGGCTTTATTTCCTGCAAACTAGAGACATTGTTGTCTGAGATTCCATCTTCGGTGTCCATATCAACCTGCCATTTTGTCAAGAGAAACGAAGTGAAATCAACTGAAGAAAACAACTACAAGATTTTCCAAGTAATTAATGGACAGAATTAACCAAATTAGACTAAGAAATTTACGGAAATGATTACAATTTGATGGATCCCATTGTGAAATAAATCAGAAATTATAGAAGTTTCTAAGCACCAATCATTCCTAGGCAAGAGGTAGCAACAAATGAAATGTTAATCACCATCAAGAAAAATGTAGAAACTCATAATGCTCAAGCTGGCTTCAGAAGTGTTGTACTTTCAAGTACATGCAAAACCTCTCATAGAAAAGGAAAATAGAGAAGAAAAGATGTAGCAAATATTTCTAATAGGTTCTTTCTTATGGGGCTTTTGATCTTCAAGTTTTTCTGCAACTATCACTACAAAGAGAATAGCTTACAACATTGATCACCAAAGCATCATGTTAATGACCTTAGAACTGATAATCATTTTGTGTTGGTACCCAAACAAAATGAATGAAGATAGCTAAGACAGTGCATAAATATCCAAAAGTGACTGAAAGTGAAGCCAATTTCAATAAAAGGATTTCCGTGCAAGAATCAATTTATTACCTCCTGAATGCCACTTTCCTTCAGGTCATCACCATTGAATAATGACTGTCAAGTCAGTACAGAATCAGGCCATGCATGAAAAGAGCAAATTAGTAAGTAGAATCCCTGAGTTTCTTGAATTTCAAAGCACTAAAGAACTAAAGTGACTAAGGTTTAAGTTCGATGAAGTTTAAACATTTTACTTCTTTCTTGGCCTAACATTGCTCCTTTTAACCCAAAGTTAAAAATGAGAATTCAGGACAAACCTTGACATCAAGCTGCAAGTATAATGATGGAGCTTCTTCCCACTGGTCAGCCATCTTTTGTATTTCGTCCAGGGTAAAACCATGTACATTTCTAGCTGCACAGCCCTGAAAATTCAGAGGGTAATCATCATTTTTTAGACTAGTTAACGTGAGGATTACATCCTTATTTATACAAAATGCAAGTTAATTTTCCACGAGGACTACAATTCAATATCAAAGACTATCAAATGCATAGTTCTGTCCACATAGCATGTTGCCGAAAGAAATTCAAGTTAGTGCTGATATCAGCACCATCTGTTGATATTGGGAATGAGATTTCTCACCGTTGTTATTTTTGCTTCTAGAATTGCTATGCCATCAAGTTATTCATTTCCTTATCAAAAGGAATGTAACAAAACATAATAAGATCACATCTAAGATTATGGTGTGAAGCTTTTTGATAATGCATGCTCAACACAAGGCAAATAGGTGTTACTATTTTTCTTTACTATTATCTCTTCCTCAAGTTTATTTAATTATCAAGAGGACAACACCTAACAAAAAAGACAAACCAATCTGAACTTATGGTATGTGGACTCTGAATCATGCATACTCACCGCAGGGTCCTTGTATGAAGCTTCAGATATGTAAACTTCATAGCCTGATCTCTGAAAAGAAAAATAAGGATCAATTAGAAAGCAATTTAAGTGCATTTAACAGGGTGTAACAAAATCATTAGTAAATCCTCAAGGGAGTAACTAAAATATTCATAAATCTTCATCATCATTACCAACAGAAAAAGGTGACATCCAATAATAATAATAATAATTGTTTCTAGATGGAGACAATAAGCTAATATTTCTAGGATATCGATCATTATCTGAAACCAAAAGATACTTGCATTTTCAGTACCTGAACCTAGTTACTATAAAGCAACTCTGCTTCACTAAGAAATTCAGAACACAGGACAAAACTAAGCAAGCCATGAAAAGAGCTTGCTTATGGATACAATCTAAAGATGAGAGAAATGACATTATTTTCCAGGCTCAACAAAATAGCAGCACAAAGGCATGCCATGCAAAACGAAATTTGGACATATTATTCACAAAGGAACAACCAACCATAAGCTTTAGGATAACTACTGTTATTGAATATCACTTGAATGATTAATGGTAGTACAATCTCTTAGAGATTAATTTAAGTCATCTGAACATGCCATGGATAGTTTCTTAGAATGTGATTTCTACTGGGTGTTGTTGTTGTTGTTGTTGTTGTTTGAATATGCCTTGGATAGTTTCTTAGAAGACTTGAAACCACCGACATGGTAGATTAAATAAATAGTTCATCACATCTTATGAAAAAAAAAAAACTGGTTATAAACAAAATTGTGAAACAGCCCAGACGTCCAGAAGAAACAAACTCAAGTGCAAGAGACAACAATCAAATGGATCCTCTTTTACTATCTAGGAACATATTATATTAGTAAGCAAATTTTCATAGTCTGGAAAAAAATAGGTAAAGCACATGCATAACAAAATCAGATATCATAATGACATGAGACACCATATCAACAACGATTTAGATAACAAAATGATCCCCCTGTAATTTTACAGCTCATCGAAAAGCACAAAATCTAGTAATCATATCATTCCACCACCAGACGACAGTCCTAGTATGTTTAACAATTATAGAAAAATTAAGTACCAACAGAAATTATCAACATTATCTATTTCATTGAAAGACATTTGCCAACATCAATATTAATCAATGTTCCCTATTACATATCTAGCAAAGATGGCTTGACAAGAAAGCCACAAGAACTAAGGACTTAAAAGCAGACATAAAGATATAACTACAGCCTACAAGGAAAAAAGCACTACAAGGGAACAGAGACAGAGAGATGAAGCTGCATGATGTTCCATCTGAAAGCTTAATTTAATCACATCAGCAAAGTTCAAATTCCAAAGAACTGAATAAAAGAGAGAAAAAGAAAAGATCCTATAACACAATAATTAGCAAAAAAGAAGTTTTGAATGATACGTTAAAAGGTATTGACGAATACCAAGATGATAAACCGTAATGCCCCTAGCCATAACTTCAAAACCCAGCCCAACAAAAACGAAAAAGAAAGAGATAAGAACAAAAAGGCCGCATCATACTGTTTACACAACTGAGAGAACTACGTGGTGGACAGAAGGACTCGCAGACACCAGCATATTCCTAGGAAAATGGAAAATGAGAACACATACTCGCACATGTTCTTAGAGAAAGATGTGAGGGTATACCTTTCCAATAGCCCAAAACTGAGCAAAATCAGCTACCCGCAGATTGCGGTCATCCACTAAGACGAGGCAACATACCAGCACAAAAGGGTCAATTGTCGAACATAACTGCATCTGTTGTTAGTGAAAATGAAAGCAGTGCAGAAGCACTGCATCACCACTAAATCTATCATTAGACGACATCAACTAGGTGAATGGTTGAAGGGCTTAACACGAGACTACACCTAGAACCTTTGATTGCTTTTTAAATCTATGAAGGGAAATCTTCTTGATAAGAATAAAAGAATCCTGGCAAAGTTTAATGGAGATATTTCATTTTTTTCAGTTGAATTGATCCAAGCCCACAGTTTAAGGATGTGGTACGTGACTTCACAGTACAACTAGCATCATCAAGAATCTAGCTCAACAGAGTTGAGTATTGCCCCAATATAACCAAATCAAAAGAAGCATGTCACAAGGCAGATTCAAAACCATAAGCGTAAATGCAAGTCTTACTTCAGGTCAAAGAAACTTATCATGTCAAGGGCTCCCAATATCCTAGAGGTGACTAACATAATGAAACAACTAAACTTATATCAAACAGATCAAGTACAAGGAAGTTATTGTGTGACACAGTCATTCCGAATAAAAACTTCCATACCAATCACAAGTGTAAAGGCTCCCTCCTCAAGGGTCTTCTTGAAAGCTTTCAACATGCTATCCCGATAAGCCTGTTACATAGGTGCAACAAATTCAATGTTTAGAGAATGCTATACAAAAAATCATGTTTTGATGCTCCAACGTGTTTACATAATGTAGAAATTGGTATTCATATCTAGCTGGATTCAGATAAGTGTCTTTGTTTACAATTTCTTGAGGGTAGTAAAACTAGTTATAGGCTTTACCTCCTCCATTTCAGGCTCATAACAATACTCCATGACTGTCTTCTTTGTTGGTTTCTTGCCTCTGATTGAGCCTGATGACTTTGACGCATCACTTTCCTCAACCTTTTTATGTACACTTGTCAGCTTAGGCAAAACAAAGTAAATACTAAATACAATGAACCTTATCACAACTTACAAACCTTTTCAACTTCAGTCATGAAATAATCATCCATAGAATGAATTCGAGGGGCGCTGCCACCATTTTCAATTTCAAGATCACGCATCATTTTTGCTAAGTAGCTCTTACCACTACCTGAAAGAATGAAAAATGATGTGTGATTACAAAAAGGCAAAAATTAACCACATTACCATCTTTGCACCATATCAGCTTCTCACATGATTACTTCTCATGAACCAGCTTTCAGCTACCTAAGAACTTGTTAGCTTCTAGAGGCAAAATGAATATTATAAACTAATTCAAGTATAAAAACAACGGAACGGAAATGACTTTCCATAACAACCTAACTTAAAATCTTAAACTCTTGAATAATTAATCTCATGATTCCTTAACTTCAAATTAAGATGAAATTGCTACACATCTCCAGATTGATTATGCAGTCCAAACCTCAAACAAATAAAGGAGTAAGGCACATTACCTGGCAGACCCCGGAGGATGATCACTATGTGATCAGGACGTGTGGCTCGATGAGGCAACTTAAAGAGGCGGGAAGCAGTAACAATGTCATGCTTATCCGGCGAAAATTGCTTTGACAAATTAGTTTGGCCCTCCCCAAGATACTGCATTGAGGGGATCTGCCATTCCTTCAAAATTTCAATTGAAGAATGTATAACGAACCCATAGACATTAATATATTCCAATTAATCACATCACAAAGCATTACCCCAGATAAGGAATCCTGATGTGGATTACTATGCAAATAAGGATTGCTTGCTGTTGAGCTGACTCGAACAGGAAACAAAGAAAACGATGATTTTGGCGGCGAAGAGTAGCCCTTGAACTCCGACTGAGGCTGCACCAAGGGTTCTATTGGAGGTGGAGGAGGTGGCGGCAGTGGCGGCGGCGAAACAGGAATAGGAGGAGGAGGAGCAGGTGACTGTCTCGCATCCAAAAACCGGCCAGGGGATTCAAATTGAGATCTTGGAAATTGGTTAACTGCATATGATTGCGAATGTTGATGATTTCGCCACTGAAACGGCTCGTTCAGCTGGTTCCCGTAACATATGCTCTGCGATTCGCCTGCAACGTCCGGTTGAAATGGACTGTACATATCGCCATTTATCCTAGTACCAACATCACGACCACTTTGTGCTGCGCCATGATCGCGAATCAGCCTCAATCTGCGTTCATCATCGGATGAAACCAGGGATTGATGCGGAATCTCATCAATCCTAGGCCTCTTATAGCTCCGATAACGTTCAACTTCCCCAACATAACCGTTATCACTCGAATTATCGCCGTTATTGTTATAATCGTACATTGACTGCCCAAATCCTCCCGTATAACCAAAATTAGGGGTTTCCGGAAACGGGCTGGGGAAACAAGGGTGGGGTCTGGGGTGTTCCGACGGTGGATTGAAACTATGGTTGTGGTTGTACGGAGGATACATGTAGGGAGGTGGGCAGAAGGGGAAGTGCGCAATAGAGCAAACAGAACAAACGTTGGCACAGGGGGGCGGCTCGTGAGTGGGAAGTGGCCACCATTGCTGGTGGTGGTGGCGGTCCATTGGTCGACGGAGGAGATTAAGACTTGGAATTGGGGTTTCCAAGTTTTAATCTTTTCCTACAAAATAAAACCACAATAGATGCTCTAGACTCTAGCCCGTACGCTCCGAGTCGGTTGCAAGTGGTATCCTCTATGATCCAACCTCCCGTCTGCAAATATAACCAAATTTGATGTCTTCATTAGAATTTTATAACATCATCTACTGATCTACAACAAAACAAATAAATAGTTTGCACAGTATATACACAATACTCTTAGATTTATACTTGTCAATTAAAATTACGTATTATTGGATCAATCCAAATTTTACTTTTCAGCAAAATTTTTATTAACTATTGTTGTTGTTGTTGTTACTATTATCGCCAAATTTTGGTTATTCCCTTATTTTAAAGATACAACAACAATCATAAGGGACAAGGGTGGGCTAAGTAAGTGAAAGCTTCGAGTATGAAACTTAGGCGTAGCCTCCGGCGTCGGGATGGACCATGCTGAATGTGGATGGAGCCGTCGATCCGTTGACTGGGGCTGCTGCTGCGGGTGGTGTCTTACGCAGCACCAATGGTT
>JAOQMR010000007.1:8683326-8713617 GCA_027563865.1 Erythroxylum pelleterianum | reverse complement strand
TTATAAGTGTTTATGATGTTAGGAGGGTTGTAGGAGGCATGAAAGAGGGTTTGGAGGGCTTTGGGGAGCCCCCAGGTCTGTTTAACGGACATAAGGTCCGTTTAACAGATCTTCTCAGGTGAATTTTGACCCTTTGCCCAGTGTATGTCCGTTAAACGGACATGGGAGTCCGTTTAACAGACCTTCTCGGGTGAAAAAGTGTTGTTTGGTCGATTCATGTCCGTTAAACGGACATGCACGGGAAAGATGGTACATTTTGACCTTTCTAGAGGCCGTTTTGGACTTTGTGGTCTTCATAAAAGTTTTAGATCTCGAAGTCTTCTTTCCAATGGTCTAAAAACGAAAGAAATCCGACATTTGTAGAGAAAGTTATGGCATTCGCGCCAAGATAGGTTCAAATTGATTTAGGTTGTAAACATGGTTTACTCTTTTGGGAATAACTCCCTCATCCGACCTCCAATTAAGGTGATTCTTGGACCAATGGATTCCTAAGATATGCATGTATCTCTCCATAAAAATTTGTATCATTTGGAGTTGAATTGAGAGAGTTTGCATTAAAGTAAGTGAGAGGTCAGATAGGAGAGCATGTTTGAGATATGAGCACGTTTTGGTATTTTGATGATATGTTGAGCTATAGAACTCCGATTGAGGTGATTCTTGAGCCAAATCAAACTAGAGACTTATAGCTATGATTCCTATGAAGAAGTCGAATTGGAATTAAGGTTTTAAGCTTTCACAATTCTGTTCGTAAGCAGGAGAAATGAGTTCAAGCATGTGACTGTTTTTGTATGGGCGCACTATTGAACAATTTGTGAGTGAATTTTTGGAATGTTACATGAATGAATATGAGTGGATAATGTCTAATGAGAAATTAAAAAAATATAACCCTTCAAGGTTATATGCTCGCACGCTCGCGTTCATGTTTTCGCAAGAAGGTTGGGTTCTGGAAACGGGAGCTAACAATAAGTGAGAATGAAAAGATAAAGAGTGAACTATATAATATCAAAACATCTAAGAGTGTGGCCATCATTAATAATCATAAATTAGATGCATTAAAGCATGAGAATGAAACATTGAAAGAGGAGGTTGATACCTTAAGGACTCATTATCTAAGTTTACAAAGGGAATTGAGAAACTTAAAAACGTGATTGGAGTTTAAAAGAGTTCAAATAATAAGCATAATTGGATGTAGCTATGGGAATGCTTCCAACACTAAAATTACTTTTATCAAAGGAAAACATTTGCACAGTGAAAAACCATTGCCTAGAATGATAAATAAGCATGTGGCATTCACATCTAAGCATATATATGTATATATCACATCTAATAGGACTCATTCTAAGAGTATGCATGCTTTCATTTGTGGTTCACAATCTATGCCCATAACTCAACACTTTAAATGAAAGAATAGACATAACTTCTTTACAGAAACACATGATAGTGTGAAATCTCACTCATACTCCATTAGGTCTCATACTAAGCATAATGTCATGACATGTGTTTACACTCCTTATAGTCATTAATACAATTAAAGAAGCATGCCTCATATATACAATTATATTAGTTCTCTTCATTACCAAAAAGAGCATTTAATTCATTTATCCAAATGAGAAATCCCCATCACTTGTATACATATAGAAGAACAAGGAATGCATTTATGCACCAAAATCATAAGGTTCATTAGCATACCACGAACCCATATTACTCATATAACATAATGTGTTAATTTTATAGTAAATATGGCACATTGACAAATTTTTTTCTCAGAAAACAAAGGTTAATAAGTAAACCCTAAAGGAAGTAGGTTGAAAAGAAGGAGAATAATAATCAAGGACCCAAGCTCATTGCTCATTTAGTTACTTAAAACAGATTAGTTAGGCTCTTTGCTATTCTCCAAGAAAAGGAGAAATAGATCGTCTATAGATAGTAAAAGCTTAAGGTATATGACCATGATGCATCCTAATTTTTAACTCTTAGATATAAAGATGGAGGATTTGTTCGATTTGGAGACAATGCTCAGGGTAGGATAATTGGCATTGCAAATTTGGTAAGGAATATCACATTATTATTGATAATGTGCTTTGGCTACAAAGTATTTTGTTTTAAGGAAGATCATGCATTATATTCATAATAGTTGACAATAGCATTACATTTTCTATATATATATATATATATATATATATATATATGAAGTGCCTAAAGTCTATTAGTGAAGATGAATGGTAAATTCTATCTTTTTTCATGATTTTTAACTTTAATAGATCTACTTAGATCTTATTCTTAGCTAACAAAGATGAATGTTTTGGGGTATTTTCCAAATTTGTAAAGAGGGGGGAAATGGAAAGGATCTATCTATTGCATCTATTAGGAGTGACCAAGGTAGGGACTTTGAGAATGAAAAGTTTGAAGCCTTTTATGAAGACAATGACATCTTTCATAACTTTTATACTCCAAGAACCCCTCAACTAAATGGAGTTGTTGAGAGGAAAAATAGGATATTGTAAGAAATGACTATGATTATGATAAATAGCACGATCTCTGTAAGTATTCTTTTACGGGGGTTATGGCTATTGCATATCACATTTCAAATAGAGTCTACATAAGACTAGCTTTACATATAACTCTTTATCAGCTTTAGTATGCGAAGAAGTTAAATAATAGTTACTTCAAAGCTTTTAGGTGTAAGTGCTACGTAAATACTAAAGTAAATTAGGGAAGTTTGATTCCAAAGTAGATGAAGTAATTTTTTTACTTATTTATTAACTAACAAATTATATAAAGTATTTAATAGGAAGAGCCTTATTATTCAAGAGTATTTGCATGTTATCTTTGAAGGTATATCTAAGATATAGACAAGCTATTAAGGAGATTTGTATAGGGAAGGGAAGGTGGTAACAAGCTGATGGAGCAGGTTAAATGGGATGAAGTTTGTTCTTATAAACAAGTTGGTTGATTCAGGATAATTACTAATAAAGCTCTTATGATTAAAAGAGTCTAGAGAATTTTTTCCAATCCGACGTTACAGGTGAAATAGATACACACTTACTTCTTAAAAGGAAATATTTAAGGGGAAACGGAAGTTAAATCAATAACTAAAAATGAGGGATTTTTTATTCTCAAGTATCTAATATAAGATAGGGAATCGGAAGCTTGCTTCATTATGGTTTAATAACTAGGGCATAAATGATTCATTGACTAACTCCTTTATAATGCAGTCTTTCATCCATCAATTTCCTCAAATTTCCAAAGTTAGTTCCATTATTCATAACAAGAAGTGGTGGGAAGAGTTCATTGATATGTTCAGAAACATAATGTATAATTACCAACCTAACAATGAAATGGAAGATTCCTATCAATGGTTAAGATATCATCTAAGGAACTTTAGCCTTAAAATCATGCAAGAATTTACTGAGACCATGATAACACAAGCAAGCATTTATAGATAGAGATCACTTGGGGGAAAAGAATGCTTCCTAAAGTATTAACATTACTATGGATTATTTCTAATATGAAGCTTTCAACTACAAATAGGCTCAAATTCCTCAATAGTCTTAATATGTGCACATTATGAACTAATGCTCCAAAATCACTAAACCAATTATTCTTTTCTTATCAATTCTCCAAGAACATTTGGAACACTATCTAAACAAAATGCCTTTAAAGTGTCAGTAGTTTAAAATATTAGGAAGTTCTTGATAGACTTGCTTTATATAGACCCACTAACCATCTTAAGAATAAAACTTACAAAGTAATCATATTAGGATTCATAATTTATGTCATCTAGAATGAAACGAACATAATAATATTCTAAGGAATTGAGAGAATAGTGAACGATGTGAAGATAAACCTAATCTTGTGGATATGGTAGCAACTTATTGTGTATGAAGTTGGTAATAGTTGTTGCCCCTCCCTAATACATTCACGGGGTTTATTGGAAACAATGCAAGTGACTATGCTTTGTTAACCTTTTGCAAACCTTCTAGTATTGATTGTTTTACTTTTAAAGAAACAATCTCTTATATATAATAGCTAGCTTGGGTTGTTAGTTAATATGCTTCCTTTCTTTTTAAGGTATCTTTATTAAGGGTACATAATATTGCTCTCCTACCTTGTACTCACTTCCCATTGAATTTAATTAATTACTTTATCTTTCCAAAAAAACTCACTAAATTACAACCAACCCTCCTTAGCCATATCATAAACCAAAAATCAAACATAAATGATTTCATACATTAATTTTTTAAATCAAAATTTTAATATCAAAGTAAAAAGTAGTTCACCACAATTCATGCAATAACACTAACTTTGAAAATCTTTTTAGTCTTACATCCTTCACTCAAATTTTGTTCTTAAAACCTAACTCACTTGTAACTCCAAGGGTCATCACCTAAAACTCCAAACATTTGCCACTTACAACTATGCTCCATTTATGAACCACTCACCTTATTCATATTCATCATCTAAATGACAAAATAACATCAGTTTAAAGAGAAAACCCTGATAAAACATCAATAATGATTCATTCATTCTTCCCACTCATAGCACTATACCCTAGGATCATGTTCTATATTCA
The DNA here is from genome assembly GCA_027563865.1 of Erythroxylum pelleterianum. NCBI lineage: Eukaryota > Viridiplantae > Streptophyta > Magnoliopsida > Malpighiales > Erythroxylaceae > Erythroxylum > Erythroxylum pelleterianum. The sequence goes on along the minus strand of JAOQMR010000007.1, from coordinate 8,709,044 downwards.
ATCTAAAACTCTTATACCACATTGCCACACTCAGAACCTAAGTTAACCTTATTGGATCCACAATGGATTGTCACCTAACAACAAGGTACAACCACTTGATCCTCACTAATAGGCTAAGGCTAACGTAACTACGAAACTAATATTCTCAGTAATTCTTAAGAAAATAGAAATATCACTAATAATATTTTCGGAATTAAGATTCTCTATAATACTTGAAATAAAAAAATAAAATATACAAATAGATAAACTAAAATCAAATGAGAATTTAAATGCATAAATAAGAATAATAATTAATTTAAAAAGATGTAATTAGCATATAGTACCAAATTTTGTACAAAAAGTACACACGAATTCGTTCATCTAGTAAAATTCTACTGCCCTTTACCTTTAGACTCATTTTTCCTTCTTACTTATATTACAAATTAACATTATTTATCGATTTCAATTTTTATTCGATTTGTAGGGATATAATTGGAAACACGAGTTAAAATTAAATTACATTATATAAAATATTGTTGCATACCAAACCCTATAATAAAAATTCACTTAATTTTTCTATTAAAATTTTTATAAGTATTTGAACATGTGGATATTTTCACTTTTTATAAACTTATTTTTTAAAGAATCAGATTCCAAATTCAGTTTATTTTTTCGGCAACTATACAGGCAAATAGTTAAGCTAAAATCAGATGATAATTTAAATGCACAAATAAGAATAGTAATTAATTTAAAAAGATGTAATTTGCACGTACTAACAAATTTTGTACGAAAAGTACAGAGGAATTCGTTCGTCTCGTAAAATTCTAGTGTCTTCTGCCTTCACTAAACACCAATGGCCCACTTTAAACCCTGCACTACACCGTCATCAACTCCAACTCCTGTAATAAAGCTCTACACTGTCTCCCGCTCTCCCCAGACAAATGCCAATTATCAGTCTAACCCCAGCAGTCTGTTTCCTTCCAATCCTAGACTCCGCTAAAGAACGCCAAATTCATGGTGCTATAAGCTCCTCGAATTTTGGTTGTACAAGTTCCAATTTTCTAGCAACAAATGGTGGGTTTCTGAGCATTAACGGCATTTCCAACTATGGGAAACGAAAACGTCGTTTTGACGGTGCTATCAAAGCTGCTGCGTCTGCAAATGATTACTATTCTACTCTAAATGTTAGCAGGAACGCCACTTTGCAGGAAATCAAATCATCCTACAGAAAGCTCGCTCGTAAGGTTCGTTAGTTTCCGTCTTTTGGGTATGATTGGGAATACATTTGGAATGTGATTGATTCTTGATATCTTATATCCTTTGACAACAGTACCATCCTGACCTTAACAAGGGCCCTGGCGCAGAAGAAAAGTTTAAAGAAATAAGCGCAGCATATGAGGTAAAAAATAAAAAATAGAAACAGAAAGCGATTTCCCTGCCCCATATCTGTATGAGAGAAGAAGAGACAATATACAGGATTGTTTTTAACTTGGATAATGACCGTAATATATACTCTCATTCTCACTGATATTCTGAAATAAGATTGTTACCTTAAATTATTCCAATATAGGAACGGATAATCCTCAATAATAATATCAAACCTTCGTTTAACAAATAAGAAATTAGGCGTGAAGTATTTATTGGCAACACATTTAAGCGTGGTTCTTTACACAATCACCTTCTAGTTCTTTGTTTCAGTTACTTCCATATGTTGATCAAGTTTTAGTGTAGGTGCTATCAGATGACGAGAAGAGATCTTTATATGATCGCTTTGGTGAGGGGGGCCTGCAGGCAGAGTATGACGAGTCCAGTAGTGGACCACTGGGTGTAAGATCTTACATCAACTTTATGCTTTCAACCGTGTGCTTGTGTAGAAATTTCCTATTTACCATACTAATGCTCTCATTAATATAAAGTTAATTGGGTCAAATCGTCATTAAGTGAGGGTTCTCTTTTTTTTCTTTTTCCTTCTGAAATAAAAAGAGCTGGTTGAAATATATGGGCCTAGAGAATCAAGTTTCAATTCATTGTCAACAAACATCAGTGATTCTCTATTCTCAATTCCCAATTATAATGTTAACATTTCAGGTGGATCCTTTTGAAAGATATAATGCATTTTTTGGCGGTGCTGATGGATTCTTTGGAGGAAGAAATGAAGAAGGCAATATTAATTTCAATTTGAGAAATTTGAGAGATCATGATCTTGATATTCGGTAACAATCATGAGCTTGCTTTCAACATTTATTTTAACTTACCTAAACTGTTTGTATTTCTTTGATTAGTTTGGATGAAGTTGGGTAAAGAAAAGCATGTCAATATACTATATTTTTGATATATCCACTATAGTTTAGAGTTAACCCTCTCCTAAGTTGAGATATTTGTTTAGCTTCATCCCTAGATGCATGAAATATTGTGCTTTTATACATCCATACATATATATATTAGTTGTATTTGAAACACAATTTTTTGTATCCTTAAAACATCTGACAAAAATTCTTCCATGATGCTTTTGCACCCTCATGTAACGATGTGACATGAGACATCATATAAATACACACACACACATTGTTAGTTGTATCATAAACACAATTTTGTGTATCCTTAAAACTTCTGACAAAAATTCTTTCATGATGCATTTGCACCTTCATGTAATGATGTAACATGAGACATGAAAGGGTGATTGGAAAACTTGAAGTTCTAATAGAAATTTGTACACCTAGACTTGGGTTTTTGGCTTACCTATGCCAAGTCTGGAACTTGCCATTCTATTAGAGTTTCTATTAGATGAAGTTGATAGATAGACTACTTATTATGATTTTTGAAATAGCACCTCACTCAAATGACATGAACTCTTCTGTTATTCCTTTAAATAATAGAGGTACACACTATAATGTCATGCACTTTATTAGATTGATGTAGCATATCTTTACATTTTTCTCCCTTATCATGTGTCTTGCAATTATGTAATTTGCTAATTGGAAAATTAGAATTTTTGGTTTCTCAATGACTCAGGCATGAACTATATTTGAGCTTTGAAGAATCAGTTTTTGGAGCAAAGAGAGAAATTGAATTTTCCTCTTTCGAGACGTGTGATAATTGCGGTGGAACTGGTGCAAAATCTAGTCATTGCATAAAATTATGTGCTGATTGTGGTGGTAAAGGAGGGGTAATGAGAACTCAAAGAACACCGTTTGGAATGATATCACAGGTAATTTGACATGCTTGATGGATTTACTGCGTTTCATTCTGAATTCTTTTATCCTTTTTTCGTTGATCGTTTGAGGATGTGAAGGGGATATATTTTAGTCTATTATATCATTTATCTGGATGGATTTATTTGGGTTTCTTGAATGTTAGGTTTTCTTCTTTATTTATTTGATAGCATAATGTGGACTTCGCAGAGAGGTTTAAGCAAGAAAGAAGCTCAATTAATTATTTTATCTTCAGTCTGATTCTGAAATATAATTTGAATGATGAACATAACAACCCTGCCCCCCTAAACCAAATTTATTCTTCTGTACACAATGTTCTTTCTTTCTTTTTGTTGTGCATGTACAAGACTTCAGGAAAAAAAAAAGCAGCACATGAGAACAATAAATGAATTTGGAGCTAAAGAAGCAAATCTAAAACTTCAACAACAAAGTTGGCCTGATGAGTAATTAAAGAAGACTAAAGAAAAGAATTGATGATATCTTCTAAAATTCAAAAGCCAATAATTTAAATAACAACTACCTAGTGGCAAGCACTATCAGTTCCAAAATTCCCGTGTCTAGCTATCTGACCAATTATTCAACCAAGTCGCTATAGTCAACAAGTTTTGAGGGAAGAGCTAAAAGCGTAAATCAGTTATTAGGAAGGCTTGATAGAGATCATCACAGCACCAAAGACTATAAACAGCGGTCTATAGCTAATTTCCGAAGCAACAACTTAAGCAAATGTACTGAGACATTAACATTTAGAAATAGGAAAATATATGGATTGAATCCTTCATACAAGATGCTAAGACGAGATGGAAATGGTTGTCTTGGAGACCAATCCAGCATGAGATCAAACTTTGGCTGGATCCAACTGTTTTTCCAGTTTGTAGTCTCCTCCCAAAATATCAGATTCTTGAGTGGGTTTCATAAAATGAAAGGGTAGGTAATATTCTTCTAGTCCACCTCTTACATAAAACTTTATTAAAAAAAAAGTCGTTAGATTGAGTGCATTGACATCTTATAGGAAAAGGCAAGTTCTTATGGATATTCAACTTCTTCAAGAGCTGAACCCCGAATCTGAAAAGAGAGTGCCACCTCTAGGCACAATGCATGTTTTGGCATTTAGGCATTCAGCAGGAAATTTAAACTACTCGAGTAGCTCTGCACTGAGTAAGGACAAAGAGTTGATAATAGACTTGTATCATGTATACTCTAACTTCTTCATTTCCCTTATCTAGTGGAAAGTGGGAAATTGATGATAAAGATCTAACAGCAGGAAAACTGAAAGAAATTGCCGCAGAAAGGTTTACAAATTATCTACATAAGGAAGGCGGAATCTTTTGTTTTTGATTCCATGGATGTTATCTCAAGCCATAAGCTAGACACAGTTTGACTTCGTTAAATGCTTTCCTCTTAAACTTCTTCCTGCTGTATGTATTTTGGTATTTCCTTCCATTCATGACAATTCTCTATGTATTCTATGTATTACTTGGTCTAGCAACACTATATTGAAACTTTAAGGTATTTTATAGATGATACTGTGGATTATATAGGTGTCTACATGCTTAAAATGTAATGGAGTTGGCAAGATAATCACTGATCACTGTCGAAGTTGTGGAGGCAATGGCAAAGTAAGGTCCAAAAGAAGTATGAAAGTGGTCATCCCTGCTGGCGTGGGTAATGGAGCAACTATGCAAATTCAAGGGCAGGGTAATTTCGACAAGAAAAGGTGGGAATGATTAACATTTTTGCATCTGAATATACTGTACAGATAGAATTTTCCCATTGATCTTTGAAGTGGTGGTGTTTTTTATTATCTTCTGTGACTGAAACAGCACTTTTAATTTAGAGAATATGAAGCCTATGAAGCGTAGATAAATTGTTTGCCGTTGTATATTTCAATTGTAACTGCCTTTATATTCTTTGCTTAGACAACAGCCTTGTTTGAAAGGTTGAATATCTTTCCCATTTTTATTAACACTAAATGCTTTCTAGAACATTGTATCCTAGTTTATGTGGCTCTTGTATTTGCAGGTTAAAATATCTGTGTAATAAAATCCTAAGGCTTTATCTCTAGAAGAGAAAGTTTGGGTTTGATTATGCAGTATCATTGCTCTATTTTTCTACTGCTTTCTTTGGAATCTGTGTGGTTTATCCAACCTTTTTTTTAATTCCAGTGCTGCTGGTATATCCTATCTATCCATAGTTTGATAGGATTTTTTTTTATTGGAGGCAGTTAAAAAAGAAATAAATAAAGCTTTTTATCACCAGTGTTGGTTGCTCTCAGAAGTCTCTTTCGCATGTGTTTAGATCTTTGAAGGTTTTGTTTGATTCATGATTATGCTATTTGAAGTATAATTGATGTGGGTCCTAAGAGTGTACTCCCCATATGGGGTTTCTTTCGCTTTAACTACCTATGATGAAATAAAATGGAGATTATTGTCAGCTGTGCATGTTTGAAATATGTACTTGCATTCCACAAATTGTTTACATTTACTATGATTTGATTGTTGGAATGCGAGGGAAGCCCATATGTTATCAGAAAAGGTCATTCTTTCTTGTATTCATTTATCTGACAGAGGGGTTGCTGGTGATCTGTTTATCATCCTCCATATAAATGAAAAGCATGGAATCTGGAGAGATGGACTCAATCTTTATTCAAAGGTCAATATTGATTATACTCACGCAATACTGGGTGCTGTATTAAAGGTAATTTTAATCTGTAATATTTTGACAAAAAAGACAAACTCTTCAATTTGTTTTCAACTTTTCTAGAGACTTCTTTTATGAGGGGATCAATTGAAGTTGTTTTCCCAAAACAAGGTGATGGAGGACAAATAGAAGAATTATTAACTAGTAGCTAAAAGGACAAAATTGAGAAATATGACTGATATTAGGCTGCTGGAATATCAAGCTTCAAGGTCGAATTTTTGCTAGGAATGCTGAAATTTCAGATTTTGTATAGCTGAAATTTTAAGGTTTGATTGTTGAAAATTTAGGCTTATGATTTTATGGTTTAATATGGCTAGAATATAGGTTTGAGATGGCTAGAATGTAGGTTAAGTTTGCTAAATTTAGTAAGGATCACAAAGAATGGAAAGTAGGAAACTAGGAATCACTCCTAGGGTCTAAGAATTTCTCTTAGAAGAAAGCATAATACCTTCTAGTAAAAAACTCAAGTTTGTTGAAGAATTCCAGATTGCTTATTATTGATGAAGAGTTGAATACACACATATATATAGAGAGAGTCTTAAAACCCTTATTTTAGTAGGAAAGAATTTCTAACAAATTTAAATCCTATTCTAATAAAAATTCTATAAGTCCTAAACAACTAGGATAACATATGTAAAATAGAATATCATGTTTAACTTACTACTGCTTCCTATCTAATAAGAAATCTGATAAGAAAATGGATGATAGTATAGGATTTTTATTAGTATTTAGCAATAGCCTCGTAGGAAACTACAAGCACCAAGCTACCAGCCAACAATGGCCCCTCAAGCTTTCAACTGAGACAATGCAAAGAGAAAAGATACCCCTTCTGTACTACCCCATTCCCTTACATACTCTCCTCTCTCTCTCCTCTAACTAATTCTTGTTTAACCGTTAGCTGACTCATCATTCCCTGCCTTAGTGATTCTTCTGGAATATGTTAACATGGGTTTGTGGCTCATGTTCTGTTCCTTCCTCCTCTTTCTCCTAAAATAAGTCAATATGGGTTTATGACCCGTATAGCTATCAATTCCGCCTCCTGCGAAATCTGCCTTGTCCTCAAGGTAGAAAGAAGGATACTGCTATTTCAATTGGGCAGCAGCTGTCCAGGAAGCTTCTTCAATTGGTTTCCCTTTCCATAGCACAAGCCATTCGACAATCTGCTCTTGATTCTTTTGGACAGTACGTTCAGCTAGGATTGCTTCGGGAGCAATAGGCTCAGTGGAGTCGACCTCTAGGCCTGAAGGGAGAGTTGGCCCTGGCACATGGTTTCCTATTATCTTTTTCAGCTGCGAAATGTGAAATACTGGATGAACTTTGGAAGTGTCAGGAAGAGCCAACTTGTAGGCCATAGTTCCAACCTTAGCTATCACTTGAAAGGGTCCATAAAACTGGGCTGAAAGTTTAGGACAGATTCGCCTAGCTATTGATGTTTGCCTGTGAGGTCTAAGCTTGACATAGACCCAATCTCCTACCACTAGTTGAACATCTCTGCGTTTAACATCAGTTGCAGATTTCATGACTTGTTTAGCCCTAACAAGATGGAATTTAAGCTGTCTCAATGCCTCATCTCTATCAATCAACACACCATTTACAGCATTGATAAGTGACTTCCCAATGAGGAAGTGAGGAACTTTAGGAGGAGGTCGACCATACACCACCTCGAAAGGGGTTGTGGCGGTTGCGGAATGAAAAGAGGTGTTATACCAAAATTCGGCCCAAGAAAGCCAATTATGCCACTATTTTGGTTGCTCATATACAGAACATCGGAGATAGGTCTCAAGACACCGATTGACCACCTCGGTTTGTCCATCCGTTTTCGGATGATAAGAGGTGCTCATTCGAAAAACCGTTCCTTGCAACCTCCAAATTTCCTTCCAAAAATTACAAACAAAGATTGGATCCCAGTCACTTACAATTGTCTTCGGAATGCCATGGAGTCTAACCACCTCCTTAAAAAAACAATCAGCTACAATCTTGGCAGTAAAAGGGTGTTTGAGAGGGGTAAAATGTGCATACTTTGATAATCTGTCCACTACTACCATAATGACCTCAAACCCTTGGCTTTTTGGCAATCCCGTTATAAAATCCATCGAGTTGTCTTCCTAAACTGAATTGGGAATAGGAAGAGGTTGAAGTAACCCAGCTGGGGCAAGAGTTTGATACTTGTGTCTTTGGCATACTTCACACTCCTTCACAAACTGCAGAATCTGTTTTTGCATTCCAACCCAATACAAACAACCAACTATCCGTTTATAGGTCTTAGTAAACCCGGAATGACCTCCTGTAGGAGTAGAATGGAATTCTTGCAAGAGGGGGGAAGTTTGAGACAAAACTAACCTGTTTCCCTTGAACAATAACCCTCCTAACAAGTGGAACTCTGTTTCAGCTGTAGGATTAACTTGGAGTTTCTGCAGAATTTCTGCCAGCCATGGGTCTCTCTGATACTCTTCTTGTAACTTAGCAAAATTGACCCAATTAGGTGATGAAACAAGATAGTGAAATTCTGGTTCCACCGATACATGTGATAAGGCATCTGCTGCCTTGTTTTGTGGTCCTGGCTTATAGAACACTTCAAATCGGAAGCCCATTAACTTGGACAATCAATGGTATTGATCAGGGGTATTTAACCGCTGTTGTAGGAAATGCTTCAATGTCTTATGGTCAATGTACACCTTAAAGGATCTCCCCAAAAGATAATGCCTCCAATGTTGTATGGCTAACATTAAAGCCATAATCTCCTTCTCATACACTGATTTAGACATGGCAGTCGTAGATAGGGCCTTGCTAAAATAAGCAATAGGTTTATTTTCCTGCATAAGGACAGCCCCCAATCCAAAACCAGAGGCATCACACTCAACAATAAATTCCTTAGAGAAATCCGGTAGAGTGAGGAGCGGAAAAGAAATTAAACAATTCTTCATCTCGTCAAAGGCTCTTTGAGCTTCGAGACCCCAAGAGAAGTTGTTTTTCTTGGTGAGTTCAGTGAGGGGTCGAGCGATCTTCCCATAATCTTTGATAAATTTCCGATAATACCCAGTGAGACCAAGAAACCCTCTCACCCCGGTAACATTCTTTGGTATAGGTCAATCTTTAACACATTGGATCTTGATAGGATCCATTGCTACACCTTCAGCTGAAATAACATGTCCCAAATACTCAATGGATTGTTGTCCGAATAAACATTTCTTCTGATTTGCAAAGAAATGATGCTCAATTAAGAGCTGTAAAGCTTGTTCCAAGTGTTGGAGGTGCTGCTGCCAACTTCTACTATATATCAATATGTCATCAAAAAATACTAGCACACTTTTCCTTAGAAGTGGTCTAAAAACCGAATTCACAGTAGATTGAAAAGTGGATGGGGCATTCATAAGTCCAAAAGGCATAACTAAGTATTCATAATGGCCTTCATGAGTCCGAAAGGCTGTTTTATGAATATCTTCCGTCTTGATTTGTATTTGGTGAAAACTGGACTTCAAGTCAATTTTAGAGAAATACTTGGAACTGTGCAATTCATCAATAAGCTCATTGATAGTGGGAATTGGAAACTTATCAGGAATGGTTACCTTGTTCAGAGCACGGTAATCTACACACATTCCCCATGAATTGTCCTTCTTTTTAACTACAATTACCGGACTGGAGAAAGGGCTGGTGCTATGTCGGATTGCACCTAATTCGAGCAATTCCTGACTTGTTTTTCATTCTCATCCTTATGGTGATAGGCATACCTATAAGGACGTACACTTACTAGATTGGTTCCATTATATAAAGTAATGGCGTGATCATGACCCCGCGAAGGAGGAAGACCTTTCGATTCTTGGAACACCAATCGGTTTGCTTGCAAAACTAAAGTTAATTCTTGAATTTGGACTGGAATTAAGGTGGTACTAGTCTCTGAAAAAGCACACTAACCTCACCCCTTTGCTGTTCATTCTGAAATTCCGTCGCAAAGGAATGAAGCATCCCTTGCAGGCAGAAATTTGTTGGGGCTGCTTACAACCTTGCCCTCTCAAGGTGACTACTTCTTTCCCTTGTTCAAATCCCCATTTCACTGTTTTCTGCTTGAAGTCTACTCCCACCTCTCCTAAGGTTTCCAACCATTTTACACCCAAAACCAGATCTATTCCCCCCAATTGAAGAATATAAGCATCAATTAGTAGCTCCACATTCCCTACTAACACCACAAGTCCCTTACATTGACCTTGTGAGAAACATTTTGTTCCATTACCCAATTTCACTCCATAGGATTCGGTTGGAGTCACATTCAATCCCAAGGTGGCCACTAAGTCTTGCGAAAGATAATTATGACTTGCCCCACTGTCTATGAGGAGCAAGATTGGAACTCCAGCCATCTTACCCTCAAGTTTGAGGGTCTTAGACTGGACAATCTCCCCATACTCAGCTACTTGACAAACCATTTCCCATGCCTCACCAGTTTCGGTCTCCTCTCTGCCCCCTATACCTGAAGGAAGCCTTTCTTCTTCGTCGTCCCCTTCCCAAATCAGTAATCTCAAATGCTTGTCAGGGCAAACATGGGTAGGGCTATAGTGTTGTCCACATTTAAAACATAACCCCTTAGCCCTTTGGTCCATTAGTTCATGATAAAAGAGGTTTCGACTCCCTTTGGGTCGCCCCTCGACAGCCCTCTCAACGCCGGGTCTCCGTTCAGCTCCACCGATAGGATGAGTCGAGGGTCGGACCACGTTGGGTCGTATGTCGCCCCAGTTGCGACTACCCATGGTCGAGTTGGTGGGTCCGAACCTCGGGACACCCACGGGTCTCCAGCCCACTGTCGGTTTGTTAGTCACTGGTGGAGCTAGTTTACGCTCCACTGCTCGCGCTGTAGAGATCATCTTATAGCGGGAAGAAGGATCCAAAGCTAAAACCTCCAGCCTTATATCTTCTCGTAATCCCCCTAAGAAAAGAACCATATACTGATCTTCGGGAAGAGGAGGAGCCTGAGCATCAACATCTCAAAAGTCTCCACGTATTCGTCCACAGTGCCCTATTGCATCAATGTCTTCAACTGGGGGAAAGGATTCCCGATGTAGTGATCCCCATACCGATCGAACATAGCCCTTTTGAAGGTCTCCCAATCCAACTCAGGCCTCGACGCTAGGAGAACCTTGAACCAGTGCCATGTCATGCCTTCCATGCAAATCTGGGCCAGCTGAACTCGAAGTTCTGGTGGGGTACCCTGAATGGTGAAGTACACTTCCGCATGTGAGACCCATCCTATCGGGTCGTCACCTTGTAATGGAGAGAGCTCTACCCTTTTTGCCTGGAGCTGATACTCTTCCGACGTCATGGAGGTGATGCCGCTGCCTTCCACTGCCGTCTGTACCGACTTCCCATGGTCAACGGAGCTCGACCAGCCTCTGGTGATTGGTGTGCAGTTTGACGCTGGAACCCCTCTCGCATTTCGGCGTGCATCGCCGCTAACGCTCTAGAGAGGTCGTCGACGCCTTTATGTAAGTTCCCCAGTTGGACCGTATGGTCCAACAATTTCGTCTCTACTGCTATTATACGAGCATCCATTGCTTCCCACTTCTGTGACGCCGTTCTCGTTTGTATACACTGGGCCTCTCAATGAAAGCACCAATGATAAGCAAATGGATGATAATATAGGATTTTTATTAGTATTTAGCAATAGCCTCGTAGGAAACTACAAGCACCAAGCTACCAGCCAACAATGGCCCCTCAAGCTTTCAGCTGAGACAATGCAAAGAGAAAAGATACCCCTTCTGTACTACCCCATTCCCTTACATACTCCTCTCTCTCTCTCTCCTCTAACTAATTCTTGTCTAACCGTTAGCTGACTCATCATTCCCTGCCTTAGTAATTCTTCTGGAATATGTTAACATGGGTTTGTGGCCCATGTTCTGATCCTTCCTCCTCTTTCTCCTAGAGTAAGTCAATATGGGTTTATGACCCATATAGCTATCAAAATCCCAACGTAATTTAAATTTCAGCCCTTATGTTTTGTTGTCAACTCAATTCTCAATCTTCATCCCACCAAATTAAGACTTATGATTGACTAATTTTTTCTCTTTTATTTCTTCTATATACTTTAAGTTCTTTTGCATCACAAGGCTTCATTTTTTTCCCTTGCCTTGAAGAGCACATCTTGTGTAGTACACTTCTTGAAATATCATCATATCTACTTGTTCTTTACCTTTCAATAATATAAACCAGAGACACTATTGTAGGGAAAAAAGAGAACTGACATGCTCTTCCTTCTTTGCTTTCTGGAGTGTTTTTTTTTTGGGTATGATGATACCACTTACTTGACCTGTGTTATCGTGTTCTTTTGGATAATTCTAGCTGCAATTTGTTTTTGTTGTTATTACAGTTGCTCTTAAAGCTGTAAAGCTTTTAGGACCCGGACTCTAGTCTTCTTGATAATTGAAATATATGCGTCAACATTGATCTAAGGAAGAGGAGAAGAATTGTGATGGTAAGAAGGTGGTGAAAATGTGTTGAGGCCTACCAAGTAAATAGAGGAATAAAGGGGCCTCTCAGTTTAGTCTTTATAAGAACCATAAACACTCGTATTCCTGTGAATTGAAAATGCTCATAAATGGGTTGTCAATCTACAGAGTTTTAACCCTATCATTTAGCAACAGCCACTACATTATCTAAAGAGACTGTTTTCATCTAGGTCCTTTATATTTATGAAACAGATTTACAAAGATCTTCCTTTCTGGGATCAGAAGTGCCAGTCTTGGAGGAAATTATTTCTTTTGGTGTTAAAGATGGGTTGCAGTTATTCGCCCCATCACCTGCATAAAATTATCAGTTAACTGTATATGCTACTTGAGGGAAAGTAGGTCATTGTAATTGTATTTAAACTCTGATAACTGCTGAAAACTCTCTTTGCTGCATTTTCATATTCTTTTTCTGTGCGTATTTGCTGCATATTTCAATTGTTGTTGCTGCATATTTGGCTCAACATGGTTAAGCATTATCTTTTGCCTTCTGTACCCTTTACTCATTTTGCTGTGATATTGATTTGATGCACAGTTTCCTTTGAAGTTTCCAGTGAACTACAACCCATGGGCCTTTTATGGCTTTTAGTAAGGCATTTTAATTGTATTTGAACAATATCAGGTAGAAACTGTAGAGGGTTTGAAAGATCTTCAGATTCCTTCTGGAACTCAGCCTGGAGAGACAGTAACATTGTCAAAGATGGGGGTCCCAGATGTTAATAAACCTAATATTCGTGGTGACCATCACTTCACTGTAAATGTCGTGATCCCAAAAGTAATCAGGTCTGAGTATAACTTCCTTCACAAAAGAATACTTTTCTGTAGGGCTTATGATAATTCATATCTTTTTACGCGTATATATATGTGTATGCTTACGTCCATATGTCAACACATTAGAGTTAGTAATCAGATCCCGTCTCCCGTGTCATTGTAGTCAGCTTCTGTGCATTGCATATGAAAGGCATTTCAATAATCTCCATTTGCTTAAATTAATGCACGTCCTCCATTTGCTTTGATGATTTAGTCTTTGCTGATGAGTTAAGCACATGGACTCCTGAATCCAAACTGTTCACTGTGGTTTTTGTTTCTACAGCTGCAGATATAAATTGACTTATATTGATATTAACATGAAACTATATTTTGCTAAAATGAGCAGTTTAGTGGATTGAATATTCCTTCCATTTAAGGGACTAGTATATACAAGCAAAGGGCAATGTCCATGTATTGTAGACATACTCTGATACATGTCATCTTTAGCATTGAATAAATCTGCTGTTCAAATTGCTTGGCTGAATATTTTTTACATGGTGAATGTAGGAAATTTTGAGTAGCTCTAATCTGTTCTTTCAAGTTTAAATGATTTGGTTATGCTGTTTGCAGTTTTCAATATTCGGATGAAGGTCAGTTTTGGACTCTTGGTCTCCTTGGCATATAATGGTTGTCTGGGCATAAAGTTTGACAGTCATATTGTGGTCTTCTGTTTTGAATATCTGACGTTATGTTGTTGATTAGAGACAAAATTAATTTGTAGCATACCCTGGTTAGTTTTTTACTTGATGATGATGAAAAGTTTAAATTTTTTATACTTATGGGAAGTGAATGCCACCGCTGTTTAAAATTGGATATGCATGTCTGGTGGGAAGGTGCTGCTTGCTTAGGTTCATGTCTCATTATTTTTGCTGATATGTTTATGAGCTTACTCCGGGCATATGACAGTGATGAGGAACGTTCTCTTGTAAAGGAGTTGGCTTCACTTAGCTCGTACAGAAAAGAACATGCGGTTGCTTCCAACAACTCTGGTATTGTCCATTTTTCTCATCTTTGAGTCTCCATGAAACTATATACATAGGTGATGCAGCATATAGCATATACAGTCCTTTTGTTAATGTATCATATTTGTATGTGGGTGTGTCAGCGATGGAATTGTCTGCATACAAGAAGTTGGGTGCATAAAGGAAATTAATGATAACTGATTTGGATTTTGAATTACCTTATGATAAATACCTTAAGGTTTGAGAGGCTGTTTGGAACACCGTGAATTGAATTCATGTATGAATTGAATTGAATTACATTAATGAAATTGGAATTCAATTCAATTTACACTGTTTGGAACAAATCCAGAAATATTAGAATTGAATTCAATTATATTGTTTGGAACAAATCCAATAAAATTAGAATTGAATTCAATTATTTCATATGACACATTTACCCCTGACTAAAAATAATATTAACTAATAAACATTCACACTTATTATTATTATTATTGTTGTTGTTGTTATTATTATTATTATTAAAATTAAAATTATTAAAATTATTATTATTATTTGTTATTATTATTATTATTATTGTTATTAACCTTATTATTATTATTATTATTATTATTATTATTATTATTATTGTTATTTGTTATATATATATATTTATATTATTATTTGTTGTTATTATTATTATTATTTGTTGTTTATAATTTATTTATTTATTTCTTTCTTTATTTATTATTATTAATCGAAATTAATTTCTTTATTTATTTATTATTATTATTAACCTTAGTATTATTATTATTGTTGTTATTATTATTATTGTTATTTATATTATTTTGATTATTATTATTATTAACCTTATTATTATTACTATTATTTATATTATTATCTAAATAATAATAATAATAATGATAATAATAATAATAATAATAATAACAATAATAATAATAATGACCCATGTATAATATTAATAATAATAACCCATATATTAAAGAAATAATAAAGGAAAGATGCGTGAATAGAGGAGAGCTGCATGAAAATCGTTTGGTTTAAGGTGAATAGTGCGTGAACAGAGGAGCTTTTCTTTGTAATTGAATTCACGCGATGTTGGGCGTGATTTCAATTTACAAAGAGGCAATGAATTGAACTCGCACGTGAATTCAATTCATTGTCTTTTTTTTATTCCAAACCATTGAATTGAATTCAATCGTTCCAAACAGGCTCTGAGGGATCTAAATAGGGTGATATTTACTTTTGGGGCTCAAACCATAACGGTAAATACTTGATCTTCTTTTTTATACTCTTCCCTGTAGTCCTAAATTCCATCTCGCTGTCAAGGATGTGATAGTTCCCACAATGAAGTTTTTTTTTTTACATGATGATGCTTGTTAGGATCCCCAAATATTATTGTAAGTTGATCTGCGCGCTTGTGCATGCATTTGATGATATGTTTATGACTAACTTCTTCACTGGATGTGTCTTGTATGTTTTTGTAATCATTTCCATACATGGTGGTTACTATGGCTTTGAAGTTATCATTTTATAACTGCGCATTTTCAGGGATATCTGATCCTACTGCTGATGGAGCAAGGAAAGAGCCCACCCCAGGACATGGAATCAGTCGTGTCGCCTCTCTGTGGAAATCAATTAAAAACTTGTTGGGGTATATAACTCCTTTCTCATGTTTTGAGAACTTCACTTGAACAAAATGAATGAATGAGAACATAAAGGAGTTGCCTATGATCTTAAGTGTTCTTTATGATTATCTTTTAAACTTTAAACAGGACCAAGATTGTGTTAAAACTAATGATCAAAGAACTGATACAGGACATGTTGGAGACTATCGAATTATGTTATAATTGCATGGTGTGTGTCACCCTGTCCTTGTACATCTTTAATTGTTAGTGAATTTGCAGGCGAAGGCAATCGCAGGAAAGGTTTGCATCAGTTACTGTCAACACATCAGTTCTGTTGCGGCAGTCTAGCAAACATGATTCCTCGCTTATGTTCTCAGCTATAGCAGTTTGCATTTTAACTTGTATCATGTGTTTCAAGCTCGGGATTGATAAACATGCATTATCTCAGAGAAGAGACGGTTGCCCTCATTCCAAGAAAACATGAAAGAAAAGAAAGCTGTTTTTCGGCCAAGGTTATGATGAGGCAAACTGCTGAAGGTATAAATTTTATCACTTTGAAGCCGTGATGTTGGGTGTGTACAGATTCTGTAGAACCGGTCTAAATTGAAGAATATGAGGGAGTAAGATACATTGATTTAGTTGACATGAAGCGGAGATTCCCTTACTCCATGTAGGTGGGTATCCTTTTGCTAGGAGAGAAAATAGTCAGTACGTGATGATAATTGGCTAATTGATGCTTGAAGGAGTACTGCCATAAGCAAGCCAATGAAATCAAGACATTATCTCTTTGTAAAGAAATGGTAGACTGATCAAATTATAATTCTTTTCATTTATCCAACGCACTGAAATTGTATCTTAAAGAGCCAAAAATGGCATTCCCTCGAGTGAAACAGACAAATGTATTCTGATCCTGTTAATATTTAAATGGCATCTACTCTCTCCATGATGTTCAATGACTTTCACATGTTACAGCACACCCTGTGTGACTTTTTCCTTTAGATTGATGTGCAAGTTTAACTTCCTTAAAACGTCTGTCTAATTTGGTGTAACTCAATACCAATGTGTTCTTTAGAAGTTTCTCTCTGGAAGTACAACCACTTCATCTAAATTAGCAATTAGTCTGCCGCAAATCATCAACCCTTTTGATTCAAATTGGAGCTGTTGTCAGTCGTGTGTTAGGCGATTGTGTTATTCCGAAGTGAAAGAAGTCGAAACAAGTTACCAAATACAGCTCGAGTCCTTCTACCATCACTTAATGTCTCACCAATAGCTGATGACTGCTCAAACTTTTTGAAAAGCAAATGAACAGCTAAAATCTTTCGTTATTCAGTCTGGTGCGTGCAGTTGGGTTTCATGTCTTGCAAGTCACAAATATTTCTGTTACGTTTATATTGTGGTCTCATCTAATCTTAGCTTCTCAGTCCACAGTCTACTTCTATCAAGTCTGCACTCATAATTGGCCACCTATATTAGATACTTCACGGGTAGCTTGCTTCTGTGTATCTAGAATTCATCAAAAACAAGCAAAAACATGTTGGATTCCACTCTAATTCAGTAAGGCAGGCACCTTCTGATTTGATGTGATACATATTAGTTGGAATATGGAGGAATTCGTGTGAGAATGTTTGAGCGTTTATGAAGTCTCTAACACAAAGATGTTTACTTACCAAAAAAAATAAAACAGAATCGGCATAATTTACATGGCAAATCTCATCTTTATAATTTTAATAGATACAGTTGACTGTATTGATTCTGTCGTTAATTGCTGGATTGCATGACAGAGTTTGGCCTTATCAATTGACATTGTTGGAAGCACACAATCATACGACATAACACGCTGGAGATGTGAAACAGTTCATTATTGTTTATTTATTGGTCAAGTAATAATTAAGCCTTTATTTAGTTGGGTTTATACTAGTAGAGTTTTTTTTCAGTAAAGCTTTTTTCTGTAAATCTTTTCTGAGAAGAACTTTTCTAAGAAGTTAGTTAACTGTTTGGCTGTTATTTAAAAAAGAGGAGAAGAACTTTTCTAAAAAGCTAATTGACTGTTTGGCTGTTATTTAAAAAAGAGATTTTTAAAAAAAACTTCATACAGTAAACTGTTTGGCAATATAAAATAAAAGACACTTTTAATTTTCACTATATTTTATTTGTAATAAAAACTATTTATGTGTATAAAAAGTATTTAAAATATATTAAACAAAATGCAAAGCACAATATATTAATTATTATATAATTTTAAACCATATGAAATATAAATAAAATATATCTAACCAAATCTTTTATATAGAATATAACATAATTAAACTAATATCAAAAATAAATATTAAAACATATAAAAAGTCAAATAATATTATATAAATTTCAAAATAAATATTGAAGTTGAGTAAATAGTTAAATACATAATAAACGGGAAGATGAGTTTGAGGGTATTGTGAGAATTATATGTAAAAAATAAGGACAAAAGAGACTACAAATAAACTCATTAATTGATCTAAAAAAGTGTCTTTTTAAGAACTCCAAATTCAGCTTTTTAAAAAGCTATATTTGGGCTACTAAAAAAGTCATATTTATTAAAGAAATGTTTTTTTCATTTTGCAGCTAAATACTTATTTTTCTTAAAACATACTTTTACGATAAAAAAAATACTTATTCACCTTTCAAAAGCTCAACCAAACAAGTACTAAGTTTAACAACAGTTGACAACTAAGATGGTATAAAAGGTAGATGGGAAGTTACAATCAGTCAGCTGTACCAGCTTGTAGCTTGTAGAACCAACAGCCACTTACTGTTTTTGAAATTTTACGACAAAAGAAAACAAAACACAGAAGCAGCACATGAGAATGAGTGAGGATGTGTAACACTAATAACATGCTACAGATATGGTTCCTAACCCTCATGTTTAGTCGGTGGGTGAGAGCTGCCATGGTTGCTCGTTAGCAATACCAAGCCAATCATGCTTCCTTTCTCCCTTGTTTCTATCTCTTTCTATTTCTGTATAATATAGTTTATTACATATCATTCAGATGGGTGGGAGTGGGACAGTATTGCATATGGGTATGGCCAAATGTTCAAGTTAGAAAGAGGGGTATGATTACACGCAATGAATTTTGTTGGCATGTTTTTACAATGAAAAACAATTACTTCTATGATAAGTGTCCCCTTCACGGGTGTGCATTTTCTTTTGCTAGGATACGATAATGTAACATATACAAAATTAATGCAATTTGTCAAGACTACTATAGAATTATAGTAGTCTTGAACTATAGTAGTCTTGACAAATTGCATTAATTTTGTATATGTTACATTATCCTATCCTAGCAAAAAGAAAATGCACACAAGTGAAGGGGACTATAATCTTGTTCTTATTCGACATATTGAAATTCAGCACATCAAATGATAGATAAAAGCAAGTTCTTGTAAGCAGTGCATTAAGCGACACGATCCAATTGAATGCCATTTTTTTTTAATTTTTGCATTCGAGGAAATTCGTAGGCGGGCCAAGCGGGTACACCTTTTCAAAGATTTAACTGGCACATCATCTCACAGGTGGGCCAAATGGACGTACCTCATCATCAACTGCCCAACTAGTTCTCCACCTACAGATAAAACCTCAGCTGTCTTAGGCTCTTACAAGAGAGACTAGCATGAAATTGAACCTGAACCTAACCGAAGCCAAACTCCACTCTCAACCATCAAGCCACACCTTTTGAGAACAATTGTATGCCACTTGCTCTCGAGTATAGTGGTTGCGGCCCTTTAAGGGGTGATCAAGTTGGTAAAGTGGAGGAGTATGAGGTCAAAAGATTCTATGTTTGATTCCTCCTATCTACGCTCTCTCGATTGAGTCTGTCGCATAGGACTTGCCTAGTGCAGAGTACCCGGTTGGCGTGATTTGCAAATTATTGTGTCAATTCGGAGATTTATCTAGTACACATTCAAAAAGTAGCGACCGCGGGTTCTTCCATTTAAAAATAAATAAATAGTAGCTACATAATTAAGGTAATTGTTTTAAGAAATTAATTATAATCACTCTTAGTTATAACCACCTTATTCCACCATGTCTTCTTCTATCTTTGGTAACCTTATATCTTTTCCTCTATTGCTATTCGTCTTATCCTTCCCCAATTTCCTCTCCTTTTTCACTCCCCTGGCCCTCATCTTTATCCTCTTTTTTGAATTTTCTCTATATATTATGACATATTTAGTAAAATATTAAATAAAAAATCAATTGTAATTCATATATATCATGTAAAATTATTTTAATTTAAATGATTATTTTTTTAATTTTATATTAATAGAATATAAAGTATTTAATAACCTTTTTGCGTAATAATGTTTATTAGCAAATAGGACTTGTCACTTCAGGATATTATGATTTTTGTTATTACAATTTTTATTATAGAGTAATAATGTCTAATTATTATTTTCAATATAATTTTTACTAATTAATTTTTAAAATAATTTTTATTGTTTAAATATATAAAATTATATAAAAATTTTATTATTAAAATAAATTTCAATATTGAAATAATTTTATTTTTAAAAAGATTTTATTTAAATTATTTTTTAAAAAATAAAATGTTCCATGTCAAATAATTAATTATATTCATTAAATTAATAATGAAATTAGGTTATGATAAAAATGAATAGAAAATGAATAATTTCATGATTTTCGTAAATGATTAAAACTAGAAGAAATAAAAATTGAAAACAAAAATTAGCTCTCTCTTCCACCTTTCCTCTGTGCGCGCATGGCTTGCATGCCTTCAGATTATGGATTCTTAGACTGCTTTAGCTTCCTAAACTTTTGCCTTCTCCTTCATTTTGCATCATTCTTTTCTTTGTTTTCTTGCCCCTCCGACCTTGCTCCTGTTGCTTAAGACTATTCCTTTCCATTTGTAGAAATGAAAAAAAAATACTCATCATTTCTTACCTCTTACTGCTCACACATCCTTTCCCAATCTCACTAACCCTCTCCTTCTCTCAGTCCTCCAACATCCCAGAAGTCGCTACTAATGCGAAGATTCCAATGACCACTATGACTCTATGAGGACCTAGACTCAGATAGTTGGTGACTTTAATGCTGACTCTAAGCTTACCTATTACCTACTAGACAGAATAAGTGAACGCCCAATTATTTCTCCCCTTATCAACACCTCAAAGGTTGGAATGGACATGTGAAACTCTACACTTATTGGTTGCTTCATGGATAAGAGAGTACCATTTTTAGTTATAAAGAATTGGGCGAACACACACTAGAAGTAGCTTGGCTTAAAAGGATATTCTGGTGAGCAATAAAGACGTCTTCTTTTTCAAGTTCTCTAGAATCAAGGCCCTAGTATGCACAAAGTAGCCAATCTTCTTACAAAACTGGAGACCTGGAAATAGAATGAAGACATTAGGCAATCCAATATTCCTATATGGATGTGCATCTTTGAGATCTCGATGGAATATTGGACTACATCAAGGTTGAGCCATATTACCATCTATGTATGGAGGCCTCTATATTTAGATAAGGCTAAGAAGCACGGAAACGGACACGGACACGCGACACAACACGGACACGGACACGCGGACACACCAACTTCTAAAATTTAGTGGACACAGAAACGGTATATAATTATATATATTATAAAATTTAGAATTAAGAAAAAAAATTCAGAATTCATACTATGATAAATATTGATTAATGTGTTTCAAAACTTCCAATATCTTAATAGTTCATACATATTTTGTACTTTATAAACCCCTCTCAAAAAATATAAAGTATATATATGCACTTTTTGTGGGTGTTCATGTCAGACACGTGTCAGACACGTGTCCGACAGGGACACGTGCGCGTCTGGCTTTGCCGTGTCCGTGCTTCTTACAGATAAGGTAATATCAGAAACCAACAAGATCAATTATGTAAAAGTTTATGTGATTGGAAGCCATTTAAGATCTGCCTGAAGAAATACCCATCCTGAGGTTGAATGACAGCATGGAGATGGTTGAGGATTTGGTAAAGATCACATATGCCTAGAAACCATCCACTAAGACACCAAAAAAGATATGGAAGCCCACAGGACTCTTCAAATCAGGATTCTCGTAAGAACTACTTGATGGAGAAAAGAACAACCATCAAATACCTATAAATAATAAATACTATACTGCTACAATTAAACAAACTTCAACTCCTATATAAGTCACTAGTCCTCTAGAAAATAATAGAAAGTTAACTAGAGTAGATAATGAACCAAGGAATGCCATAGAAGAAAACATAAATCCTGAGAATACTATTGTAACATAATTAGGTGTTTTTTGCCCAAATCATAGAAGTTAGTGAACAACCACATTACTTATTCTAGTATTATTCAATGAAGATAAAGTTGAGATTTTGAGCACCATAGAAATGGATTAGATGATACACTTTCAAATGAAACTCAAGGACGTGAATCTAGTGGTTCGTTTGTCTTTCATTTATGCATTAAATTATTCCTATCAAAGATCTCCTTTATGCTAACAAATAAAGGAATTGTCACCAAGATCAAGATACCCTTGGTTATTACCAGGGGAGTTTAATGCAACATTTCTTCTTAATAAATCAAAAGGATGCATATCATCTAGAGTATTCTATAAGGTGACAAAAGATTGAATGAATCACCTTTTAGATTCAATAACTTCTTAACTGATCTTTTAGGTTTTGAAGAATCTCTTCAAAGAGGCTTAAGTTCAATACTCTAGGCACCAAGCAATTCTACTTCACCAGGAAAATGTCCAAAGTCAGGGAAGAGCTCAAAGCCTTGTATAATTTTAATATAGTCATCTCCTTCACTCAGCTAAAGAAGCTTTGAAGAAAGCATAGTTTGTTCTATATTTCATTCCTTACACCTCATTCCTATAAGATAAAGAAAAGAAAGCCATACTTTATTATACTCGAGCCATTAATGTGGATTACTCCTTAATGAGGCAAAGTTATAGAGTTAACTGGATGAAGGAAGGAGATAAGAACTCAACTTTCTTTCACAGAGTTGTAGTTGATAGACATTCTACAATAAGATCATACCTCTGTCTTCCAATAGTTCTTCTATCTTCAACTAATCTCAGCTCTTGGAAGAAGCAAAAGAGTATTTCACTGATAACCTAGGAACCCCCTAATTAGCTTATTCCTTTGTTAGAATAATGAAAGAAACACTCTAAGACCAAATATCTATGTAAGAAAATCAATTACTCTCAAGCCAAGTCATTGATCAAGAAGTCTTCAGTGCCTTGAAATCACTACATCCATTTAAGGCTCCTGGACCTAATGTTATGAATGTCAATTTTTTCTTCAAAACCCAGTCAATAACTATTTATTTCATGAAAGATGTAATTATGGAACTCTTTGAAAAAGGAAACATGCTCAGAGAAATCAGTTGCATCTTTATATGCCTCATTCCAAAAGGAATAGAACACACAACCATGAGAGATATCTCCCAATTCCATGTTGTAATATCATATACAAAGTCATCTATAAAGTTGTAGATAGAAGACTCAAATTAGTACTTCAAAATCATATAGAAGACACTTAGGGAGCATACATACCAAGAAGAAGAATTAGAGACTATATATATTTAGTTCAGGATTTATTCAATCATTACACACAAAAAAGGGATCCTATAAAAATTATGATATAAAAGTTGAATTTTAAAAAACATATGACATGGTGGATTGGTTATTTGTCAACAACATCATGCAAGCTCTTAAATTCCCTAATGTTTTATTTGAGTGAATCAGGTAGTGATCAACGACATCTTTTAACATTTTAATTAATAAATAGCCTTCAAAACTTATAAAAGGAGCTAACGGAATTAGGCAAAGGGGACATTAGTTATGGAGGTGCTTAACAAACTACTTGAAAGAGTGGTGGAAATAAGTGTAGTGATTGACTTATTATATGCAAATAAGAATTTATCAATTTTATACATCAAGTGCATGGTATAGCTATAGCTAGGATAGACAAGCACAAGTTAATCTCATGAGGATTATAAGTACTAGTATTTGCTCTTTTCCTATTATCTAACAGTTGAATCAAATTGTGGATTTAACTAAATTAAACTAAGATTGAAACTTAATGAATTCAGATAGAGGAAAATACTATGAAAAGTAGATATCAAACAAATAGTATCTAGGTGATGAATCCTTCTAAGAATTGTTAAATATTAACCTTTTATCATGCAATTGAATTACTGATTATTGGACCGTGAAAATTCCTATTTTATGTTAATATCTTTTTCAAGACTATTAACAACTAATCTCTTAGTTGATTAACAAAAATCTCTTTCTAGTTAAAACGCTTAGGATTGCATTATTGATTTATTTTCAATTTCATTATTAGGTTTAATCCTAATCTAGAGGATTTATTTCAATCTATCTCTAGGTTTTCATGCAACTCCTTCCAATTATGATAAATCTATTCACAAAAAAAACTTCTTAATCTCAATCATATGAAATCAAATCATGAACTAATATTCATGTCATTTTAAAACAAGAATATAACGCATAATTGAATCTCAATAAACCAATCAATAAAACTACATTAAATAAAAAAAAACAAATCATATTGTTATCCTAACTTATTGTTCATTGCACCTAGGCACTAAAGAAATTTAGTTCCAACTCATAGAAAATGAAATAAATAAAAAATATTCAGGACAAATAGAAAAAAAATCATATTCTAAATCTCTCTTTTGTCTTTAATGAACTTTTTGCAATTTGAATTGAATGAAGCTCTCTATTAGATCTTGTGATGTATTCTTCTTGTTTCCTTTTCCTCTATTCAAAAATGTTACTTCTCTATATTTCTTAGGACTCAAAATGCTCTAAAACTTGCCTCCTCCTATTTTTCCTCTGATCACGTCCTTTTATAGTAAAAACTAGGATTGTTGGGATATACACAGTTGTGTAGTGACTGTGTATCTCCAAGAATATCTAAATTTGTGGTTCACATAGGCATAAAGACTTCATAAGCAATATACATGACTGTGTATATTAACATACACGAGTGTGTAACTTCACACAACTAGAAATAATATTCTTCAAATCTCCACATGTTTATAGAGAGTTATACAGTTATTGTACATGATCATGCATGTGTAGGTCCTAGTTGCTTCGTATCTTCATTCCATGCCTCAATTTCATCTGAATTCCTCTCTTTTTGGTTCAAAAAGGCAATTGTCACCTACAAATACACTTGAAGCGAACTAAGTACCAAAAATACTATAAAATTATTAAATAACAAGCAAAACATATTAAATATGAGTATATAAATATAGTCAAATAATCATTTATCAAACATCTCAACACTTAAGCTTTTGCTTGTCCTCAAGAAATCATAATCTAAATTATCAATCTTACAAACATCCATTCCCTATTAACCTCAACTTGTCCACCCATACTCTAAATCATCGTATCATATTTATCAACTTAACATATAATTAGAATCAAGTTATCTTAGAACTGACCTTTATAAGTCAATAACAATAATAATTCCACTAATAACCTTTTTGAAATCAAAAGCACACATCTTTACATCTTCACTAAGATTTCACTTAATGCACTGAAGTGTTTAAGGTAAAAAATATAAGTACTCTCAAATCAATGCACAACAAAATTCTTAACCATAAGCTTGTAATATTATCGTATCTCCACCATTTATAAGTAAACTATAAACAAAAATAAGGTATAAT
Source organism: Erythroxylum pelleterianum (assembly GCA_027563865.1). Taxonomy (NCBI): domain Eukaryota; kingdom Viridiplantae; phylum Streptophyta; class Magnoliopsida; order Malpighiales; family Erythroxylaceae; genus Erythroxylum; species Erythroxylum pelleterianum. The sequence continues at coordinate 8,683,561 of JAOQMR010000007.1, read as the reverse complement.
TGGGATAATAAAAAGGGTGATAAAATTGTAGGGAATTTACAAAAACAAGATTTCAAGAAACTTGGTTCTTCACAATATAGGTCCCTCACATTTTAAATCTATTGGTACCGTAACTTTAACATTTTTTAAATCATGCTCGCAATATATATATATATATTTTATTATTATTATTATTATTATTATTATTATTATTATTATTATTATTATTATTATTATTGTTGTTGTTGTTGTTGTT
>JAOQMR010000007.1:8665177-8681147 GCA_027563865.1 Erythroxylum pelleterianum | reverse complement strand
ATACTTTCTTCCTAAGCAGTAACAAAGTCTTAAAAATCCAAGAATGATCATTCCGAGATTGGATTTGCCAAAAACTTTTGCCACAAATTCGGTAAACCTGCACCCATTTCACCCACAGAGCTTCTTTATCAACAAACAATCTCCAAATTCTTTTCATTAATAATACCCGTTGCATTTGTGTGATCGATATGATTCCTAAGCCCCCTTGTTTTTTTGGCAAGGTAATGTCACTCCATTTTACCTTGGCTCCCTTACTATTATCATGTGTTCCATTCCATAGAAAGGACTTCAACATCCTCTCCATGTCCTTGATCACCTTCTTCGGAATTACCACATGTGCCGCCCAATGTACATGCATGCTATTCAACACCGACACAATGAGAGTGACTCTAGCAGCAAGTGATAAAAATCTGTTCTGCCAAGTAAAAATTCTAGCTTTCATTTTTTCCAGCAGAGGCAAAAACACCGAATATCGAGGCTTACCCGATGTTATAGGGACTCCCAGATACTGGAAAGGCATTTCTTGAAGAGAAATACCCACCAAATTGGAAATCCATTCTGGATCTCGCACATCTGAAGACACATATACTCCACTCTTCTGCAAATTCAGTTGCATCCCCGACCAACCCGAAAAAGTGTTCAGCAGACTCATCAAGATCGATATAACCTGTGGTTCCGCCTTACAAAAGAGAATCACATCATCAGCATACATTAAATGTGTTAATTTCATCTCTTTACATTTATAGTGATACTGAAATAAACCATTGCAATCCACCACTTTCGTAATTAATCTGGATAACCCCTCCATTACTAAAGTGAATAGGTAAGGGGAAAGGGGATCCCCTTGCCTAATCCCTCGAGAATTGGACATTATAGTAATTTAATTAAAATATAATTCTAATTTTAGTTCAATTTTAATAATTAATTCTAATTAAATACCATTTGTTCACAAATAAGATTCAATATTTCATAATGATCCTTATTTATTAAATATATTATATTTAATCATAAAGTTAATCAAATTTTACAATCAAGTTCAACTCGATTAAAATACCTTTTTTGTTTTTAACTTGTTCTCTGTGAATGACCTATAAGTTCCTAAATATGTTGACAATGGATATAAGTTATAACCCTAAAATATATTTGTGATTAGATAAATTAAATTCCCTTAAATTATCGTTTTAATTGTCTACTTAAATAATTTATATACATATATCAATATTAGCATCTAGTAATACATCATAACCATCCAAATATTTAGGAATGTCAAAGTGGTTTTAATTAAGTTTTTCTGTATGCTTTTCATATATAATTCAATCTTTTCATCATATAATATACTTATTAGACATAAAGCATGAAATTAATGTCGACTTTATTTGAGTTTAATCATGTTATTTCTCTACTATCAGTAGTTGATTCCATTAATGAAATTGAAAACTATTTTCAAAGTGTCATTTTACCTTAACCAAAGATTTATGGAATCAATACTAATCGAAAATAATGGAACATTCTCCCAAATCACTTTAGAGTGATGAATTATATATTGATCACTTAATTATCTTCATATAATTCTTACTATATCCAATGATTAATAGCTCATAAGTGGTATCAAAATATAGTAGTCCGTATATGTGATACTTTGAAGAACTCAAGTTAAAGGATCACTTATACAATCATCATAATAAGAATATTTATAGACATACAAGTAATGCTCTAAATAAAATTCTCATGTGGGGTTAGTTCAGTGAAGTTATTCTCTAACAAGTTCCCACACGTTTGTTTGAATATCCTTCATACTTTAGTCTATAAGATTGATTACTTTCTTCATAAGGAAGAAACATAATCTGTGGTAGTCTTTTATTGTTTATTAATGTCCAATCTCAATAGAACAATGACTAGGAATAATTTGAGGATAATATATAATTATAATCTCATCATAATTTCATTTATAATGTATATTTACCACATAAACTTTATCATATTTATCTGAATATGTATAAGATAAAGAATGCCTATAAGTATATGCCATTGAACTATAGCCAATGATTGATTGTAGGGCATAAACTGACAATCTTCTACTTGTATTAATCAAATAATTTAAGTATCTTATACTACATCTCTATATGACAATTATGCTACTGCTAGGATGGTAGTTTAGTGAGACAATTGTACAAGGTTATCTATAATGGGTACTGTTTAAATCTTACAACTTTCATTCTTATTATCATTATAGTTAAGAGAAATTGATTAAATACATGCTTGGATCTTTAACAATACCTTAAGTCCTTGTGCATACCCAATAGTTTTAATGTTCTACAGTACATTACTGCCTAAATAATGCAAGAAACTATACCAAGTTTATTAAAGAATTTATTGATCCAATTAACCATTTCACTAAAAACTGTATTATGGCCTAATTTGTTATTAATGCTATATTAGAATCTTTTCAATCTCAAAATAATATTGTTCTAAATAAAATAGATCATAACTAGGATTTACTTTTAAAATTAATTTTCTTATAACTTTGAACTCAAATATCATCTCACATGTTGAATGATAGATATCTCTAAGACTTCACAAGCATCAAATATCTTATATACTAAACACTTTTAGTACATTATCTATGTATTTAAACTAGAATATGTAAACAACTTTTGTATCTATCTATATAAATCTAATTCTCATAATTAAGTTGTCACATTTTTATATCCACTAGGAGTTGTTCTTGAACTGCAGTTGAAGTTATAAAATTTATTCTTTATAAGTAGTAAGCCTCTACACACTCCTACAATTTATTCTTGCTCAAATTCATCCCATTTTTTAAGCATTAATTTTATGTGATTTATTAATAAGAAATAAATAGTTGATAATTCATAAAAAATCAAAAGTAAGTAATTAATGTGAATTTGAGAAAAATAAGAAGAAAATTTCACAAATCTCCAGTACTTTTGTCCCAATCAAGACTTTGTTTGAGTTGGCGACAAACGAACCAAACAAAAGGAGCGAGAACTGAGAATGCACAAGAGACGGAAAAATTATAGCATCCGAAGCAAACAAAAAGTCAAAACTGCATTTCCCTAAACCAAAAAGGAAAAGCCAAAAATAAAAAGGACAGCCTGAGCAAATAAATATTAATAAGATCACCCTCTCCCTTTCCCTCAAGACATGTAACAAATAACGTGAAAGAAACAAGAAAAGGTCATGATTCTTTATTTAAGACTCTCCCTTTCATGAGGTGTTAATTTCGAGTCACGCTAAAAGAGGAGAAATAAGCAAGTTCTTATTGATGATCCTCTAGTCCCTTAGACAAAGCTCCTTGATTGGATTAATTACGGACGCCTCCTTTCTAGCGACAGTGTAGGAGTTGGAGCTACTAGGGAACCTGGAGGTTGATGGGAACCTGATGCTGAGCAGAGGGGCCAGTGATCAATCATCAGCTGAATAATCGAGTATGTGAATACTCATTGTGCGCAGAAGTGTACAGGCTACGTAAGAACCTGAAAATCTTAAGGTTCTAAATTTACATCCTCTAGCTTCTTAAAGTGGGGTCATAGGGGCTTAGAATTAGTCTGACTAAGTTGAGATACCTAATAATAAAAAAAAAACAAGAAAAGGCAATAAAGAAACGTAGTTGACCACCACCGCCAGCACACTTCACTGCACCTGCATCCGCAGCTTTGCTGTTCTTATTCCTTTTCCTCCTTTCAATAACATCACTCTTTACTTGTTTTCTTTTTAATTAAAAAAGTACGTATAATTAAACGCTACTGGCACACCTCTTAACTCTTAAGCCCCACACCTCTCCTTCTCTCTCTACTTTTTCTGTCTCTTTCCAACTCCTTTTTAACACTTCACTTATATCTCTCTGTCATTCAGTGTGAGAGACGGATTTCTTCCTTCGTTCAGACGGCGATGCCTCCTCCTTAACCCCCAACGACGTTATCATCTTCTGTCTTTCACTACCTGGGAGGATAGAACACGCTGAGCAGCCATGCACAACTTGATCTTTTTCTGTTTTGTCTTAGTCCTTCGTGTTCCTCATTCTTTGTCAGATCTTGCCTCCGACCGCCAAGCTCTCCTTTCTCTCAGGTCTGCCGTCGGTGGCCGGACTTTTCGCTGGAATGTCACTCAGTCCACTCCTTGCTCTTGGGCAGGTGTAGGTTGTGAACAGAACCGTGTTACTGTGCTCCGTCTTCCCGGAGTATCTCTCACTGGTCAGCTTCCGACTGGAGTGTTCTCTAACCTCACCAAGCTCAGAACCTTGAGCCTTAGACTGAATGCTCTTACGGGTCAGCTACCTTCAGATCTCGCTGCCTGCACTAGCCTCCGCAACCTCTACTTGCAGGGAAATTTTCTCTCGGGTGAGATCCCGGATTTTTTGTTCACTCTTCAGAGTCTTGTGCGCCTTAATCTTGGTGAAAACAACTTCACAGGTAGCATCTCTGAGAGTTTTAATAATTTTACGAGGTTAAGGACTTTGTTTCTTGAGAACAATCAGTTATCTGGCTCTATTCCGGATTTGAAGTTGGAAAAGCTGGAGCAATTCAATGTGTCTAATAATTTGCTGAATGGCTCTATACCTGAGAGATTGCAGAGCTTTGAATCTACTTCTTTTCTGGGTACTTCTCTATGTGGGCAACCTTTGGATGCATGTGCTGGTTCTAGTGGCAGTGGGACTGTGGTGGTGCCTAGTACACCCACTGGTGGCATTGGGAACCAAGGAAAGAAAAAGAAGTTGTCTGGTGGGGCTATAGCGGGAATAGTAATTGGATCTGTGCTGGGCTTCTTCTTGATTGTTTTGGTGTTGATGTTCTTGTGCAGAAAGAAGAGTAGCCAAAAGTCAAGATCGATGGACATAGCATCTATTAAGCAACATGAACTGGAGATTCCAGGAGAGAAGACAGTTGCAGATGTAGGTAATGGTCTTGGGACTGGCAATGGCTTCTCAGTCGCTGCTGCGGCTGCCGCCGCAATGGTTGGTAACGGTAAAGGAGGTGAGGTGAACGGGAAAAAGCTTGTCTTTTTTGGCAAAGCTTCCAAGGTTTTTGACTTGGAGGACTTGTTGAGGGCCTCTGCAGAGGTTTTGGGGAAAGGAACATTTGGAACCGCGTATAAAGCAGTATTGGAGGTAGGAACTGTGGTGGCTGTGAAAAGGTTGAGGGATGTAACTATTTCAGAGAGCGAATTCAAGGAGAAGATTGAGATGGTGGGAGCCATGGATCAAGAAAATCTGGTACCTTTAAGGGCTCACTATTATAGCAGGGATGAAAAGCTTCTTGTTTATGATTACATGCCCACGGGCAGCTTATCTGCACTTCTGCATGGTGAGTACTTCTGACTTTTGACTTTTGGTTCACATAATTCTGTGCTTTTTAGGATTTACGTTTTGATGAATGACTGTAAGGGTTTTCTGATTAGATTATTTCTAGATAATTATACAATTACACAGGGTGGGTTATGTATTCTTTGCTTGTTCTTTTGACAAAAGATCCTCAACTAAATCCATCTGCAAGGATGATGATAACGTACGAATGTCCCTGCATCTGCGATAGGAGTTCCCTACTGTTGATGCTGATAGTTTCTGTCCATTAAATTGGTAGTTAGAATATTCCTGTCAGTTAAGAGAGATAGTTGCAATCTTCTTTGAACAAGTTGGACATGGTTTGCCACATGAATCCTTGTTATATGGCCTCTTTTCCTGAGCCAATCTGAAATTAGGAATGATTAGTAACTGATCACATTATATTTAATCATAGGCAACAAAGGAGCTGGTAGGACGCCCTTGAACTGGGAAATAAGGTCTGGCATTGCCCTAGGAGCTGCTCGAGGCATTCAATACCTACATTCTCAAGGCCCCAATATATCCCATGGAAACATCAAATCCTCCAATGTCCTACTGACTCAATATTATGATGCCCGTGTTTCTGATTTTGGGCTTGCCCAGATTGTTGGTCCTTCCTCCTCTCCCAACAGAGCCACTGGCTACCGTGCACCAGAGGTTACTGACCCTCGCAAAGTCTCTCAGAAGGCTGATGTCTACAGCTTTGGGGTGTTGCTGTTGGAGCTGCTGACGGGGAAGGCTCCGATACATGCCCTTTTGAATGAGGAGGGTGTTGATCTCCCCAGATGGGTGCAGTCCATAGTTAGGGAGGAATGGACCTCGGAAGTATTTGATCTAGAGCTGCTCCGTTACCAGAACGTCGAGGAAGAGATGGTTCAACTCTTGCAGCTAGGAATAGATTGTGCCGCCCAGTACCCCGATACTCGTCCTTCAATGTCCCATGTAACAATGAGGATTGAGGAACTTTGCCAATCCAGCCGTCGAGACCCACAACCTGAGGTTCTCAATATTGCAGATGATGACTCTTCTCGGTGACCTATTGTAGAAGGCTTTGTTTTATGCCCGCAATTAACTTCTCATTCCTTCCATCTTTCTGTCAGCCTGCAAGCCTTCTATATTTCTTTTTTCTTTTCCCTTGTTGAATTAGCTTTCTTTAATCAAATACTCGTGGGGTGGGCATCTGTTTATTAGTTCTAGTTGGGTGGACGGTGGTGGTTGTAATTATTACCTTTGCCTTCACTTTAGCTTTTGGTTTTGATGCAACATTTGATCTGCTCAGATTGAGATGTTTTAAGTTGCTTTTTAAATTTGGTTGTAATTTTTAAAATTTTCTCCTGATGCCTTACCTGTCAAAGTATCTTTTTGTTGGCCAGTACAAAAGCTAAGATTTAACTAAAAGCCAAGATTGTCGTTTTTAAATTATGTGTGGACAAGATTTAATAAAACAAGATCGTATCTGCAAGTCTTCAACCCGGTAGTAATGTAATCATAAACCTTGCTGTGTCTGCAAGTCTTCAACCCGGTAGTAATGTAATCATATACCTTGCTGTCTCTGCAATTTATTTTTCAATACAGTTCCATGGGATCCAAGTTCAGGCCATTTCAGATTACCAACCCTCTACAATTTAAAGGAGATATGTAGATTTCAGAGCAGTTATGCTGAAAGAAATGCAGAAAGATAATTTTGAAGTTTACTTTTTTGGGAGCGGCATCACGTGAGGTCTGATGAAAAGAAAGTGTTATGTGGACCTAACAGTTGGAGCTGTAAAGGAGAGAGACAGGGAGTTGTGTGGTCCCTGTATGTTCATGTAATGGTTGAAATTTTCTTGGCAGGAATTTGATTATCTAACAAGGATTAGTAGAACGTGGATATAATAATACAAAAAGTGTCATGGTCCTCGTAAAATAATAAGACATATATATCATCCTCTTCTCTTACAATCAGGACCAGCAAGGGATGCGCACGGGTTGCGGTAAACTACCGGGGTAAGTTGGTCTAAGATCTTAGGTTTGACTCTCGGCAACGGGAGGAGAGGACCGCTCTGGTAGGTGACTGCTCAAGATCAGACCGTGATTCAATCCTCCAGCGGTGGTCGGGCCTGCAACTGGGAGCCTTAAGGTTGGGCTCAACCTTTTGGTCCAAGGACCAGCAAGGGATTGTGTAAAGCAACGGCAAGAACGGATTCAACTGTGACCTTTGTGCACGGGAACAAGTGATTTTCCTTTTCTTTCCTGTCATATTTTGTCTTTGTATTAATGTTGTAAATATTGGTCGTACAATATTATACCAGCACTAATTAATACTATGTAATATTATATAAAAAAGATTGTTTAATCCTCATATATATAAAAATTAAGGATGATATAAAGCACTTAAAATGGTATAATTTTATCATATAATAAATAATATCAACAATAATAACATTATTCTAGTAAATGTTTTGCAGAGGTGAAGTGCCGGAGGAGGTTTAGAAGTATGTAGCCTTACTCTTAACTAATAGAGAGACTGTTTACGGTAAATCAACGTAAAAAAGAAAAGAAATACATATAAGAAATAAATAAAAATAATAAAACGATACATGTTGAAATAATAAAAGTAATGAAAATAATAAATAAAAATAAAAATAAACATAAAGGATAATAAATATATATATATATATAAGTACAAATAAAATATAAAAATAAATAATACAATAAATATAGAACTACTTGATTCGTAATAATTATATTGGCTTGTTCCCTCTGCACAACTTGATTCGCAAGTTCATAAGCTTTGATCCACAACAGTCAATCATTGAAGATGAAGAGGACAGTAAGGAAGATGAGAGTGAAGATGATGATGAAATGAATTACTCCAACTGATGAGTAGGTGACATTCAGGAATAATATGGCAACTAACATGTATAATATATGGACAACTAGATTCAACGACAATGATGTATATTGGTAATTTAAGATATGTTTGTTTCATATACTTATTAGATTGTTCAAATGTTTTGATTTCGATTAATGTACCTGAATGTTGAACAACTCTGTTTGTTTACTATTATTAATATATAACTAAGAGTTATTGGATTACTTTTAAAATGCACCTATGTGAACATCTCTGTTTGTTTGACAATGTATTCGTGAGTTATTAGATTATATTGTATGTTATTTCTTTGATAACTCTTAGATTGGTGTACTTTTATTAGGAATGACAATGGCTACCTGTGGGAGGCGAAAGAATAACCAAGATTAGAAGGATGATGAGGTTGAAGTTTTGATTGACGTTTTGCAGGAATTAGCTTGCGATCTTTTATGGAAAGTAGATGGGGCATTTAAGAATAATTACATGGATCAAGTGCACAAGAAGTTGTTGAGCAATCCCCACATTGACTCTAAGGTTAAATGGTTAAGAAACAAGTATAATCCAATTTCTAAAATGTATATGCAAAGTGGCTGTCAATAGGATGATATTAAGCGTAAAATCAATTGTGAGAAGCAATGATTTGATGAAAGGTGCTTGGTAAGGACATCTAACTCAAAAGCTGATTGAACTCTTATTTTAGTAGTTTCTTTTATCATAATTATAACATTTTTTGTTATTACGTTTTTAATCTTCTTCTTCTTGTACTTTTTTTTTTTACAGAATCACAAGAATGCAATTGGAATGTGAAACTTTAAATTCCCATATTTGCAGAAATTGGACATGGTATGGGGTAAAGATAGAGCAACGAGACTTAAAGTTAAGAATATAGCTGAAGCAAGTGCTAAGGCTAATAGCCCAAAGAATATGACAGTGTGTTCTTCATCGAACAGTGAAGTTGAACTTGTTGTGGTATCCGATACACAAGAATCCTCGGCTATTCCTTCAAGCAACCATGGAATAAAAAGGTGAAAAAACCTATCATCAAAAAAGGAAAGTTCTTACAAGAAAAAAAAGATCAGCAACACTTCATAATACTATTGAGTCAAGGTTAAATAGCTTCGCCGTTAAGTTTGAGTCTATTGGCGAACAAATGGCCTCACAATATGCAGCTGTTATCAATGCTTTGATTGCGGAGTCTAAATCTAATTCTCTAACTAATGATAAGATGCAAGAGCTGATCAGTGAGCTTCTTAATATTACCATCTCTCAAATGAATGTTGGTAAGGCTGCTATGTTATTCTGTAATGATCTTGCTAAAGTTCAGCTTTTGTTTGCTTTATCAAGATGTTGGGAATATTTTTATAAGTATTATGAACTTATGATGCAATTAATGTTACCTAACTAAGTTATTTTGTATTAGTTGGGAATTTTATAATTATGATGTTAACAAAGTTTGTAATGTTAACTTGGTTATTTTGCATCGATTGAAGGTTTTTGGTTAAGGTATTGTATATAATTGTGATATTTTACATCATTTGCATTATTAGGAAAATGTAAATTGTATTAAACTATGTTACTTGATTTTACTATAGTAATTGAATGGTGGATATTATAGTTATATTGATGAATTGTACAATATTTTATATTATTAATCTATATTTTGAAGATATTATGTAATTAAAGATATGTTGATGCAAGAAAATATTATAATATTTTTTTCTTCAAGAGCTATTAGAAAGGAAATACCGCAATTTACTTGATTTTAAACATTATGTTATTATAAATAGGGTGCATAAAATATATTTAAATGTTGATATTAAATAAAATTTTAACAAATTTTTATTTCTCAAGATTTTTAACAAATCAACCATCATTAATGGTAATGGTAATCATTCTTTCATCTTAGCCAACCATCATAATTATAATAATTATATGTATTCCCATTATCCACTATATTCATTCTTATCCTTATGCCGGTACAAAAACTCTTAAAAACTACAAAGTTATTACATCGTTGGTTACTGCCACAAAGGTCACCTGCATTTGGATTATTATAACCCAAATTAACCCAAAGGCAAAAATTAAGTCTCTATAACATGCTATGCCCTTTGAATTAATGATAATAAATTATAGCTTTTACCAACACTACGTATATATTTTTTATATAGCTAATAGTTGCAGCTGTCAACAGCTAATACAAAAGATTTTAAATCAATCATTTTCAAAGGCCAGTGGAAAACGAATTTACGAAATAAAACTTACAAGTCCTCAAGATGGTTGAAATCCAGTGTTCCAGTTTAAGCAGCACTTAGTTACGGTGACAACTGAACAACGGCCTCATCATCAGCTTTCATTTTGGCTCTGAATGAGTGACTGTGAAGATGTCGTGTAAAACTGGTAGTTGTATCCAAGAAATATAGGCTAAATGTCATCAGGCAGCAGCATATAAACATGGGTATGGGTCCAAAGATCCACATGAAGAGAGGAAATGAAACATAGAAAGCTCGCAATCCGAGGGACCAAAACAAACTACCACGGTTCAAGTTTCTTGCAACATACTCAATTGAACTGGTTTCACCTATGGATGTAGGCACAGTGACCAAGAAACTGACATGGGCATAGTATCTGATAGACTGCACGTTGCAAACAAAGGCAACAAGAAAGCACAGCAGTATGGTGAAGTACTTGATAGAAGAAAAAAGAGGAGTCTTGTTGCCATAAACTAGTTGTGATACTTTATTATCAGAGTTTGATGTGCTGCTCACAAAAACACTGATCAATGAACTAAGGGTGATTGCTGTTGTTGCCAACAGTGTAGACGCCATGATGTTGTTACGTATTGTTTGAACTGCCAGAACACCATTCTTCAAGGGATCCTGAAAGTACATCAAAAGATTCACACTTCACAGAAGCTATTCGACTTGTGAGCAGGAACAGGTACATACATTAGTGATTCATTAGGCCTTTGATTATTGAAAGCATACATCTCAGTCTTATAGGTAATCAAGTTTTTAATAGTTATTCCGCAGGCAATTGCTATACAATCGAATCACTACTTTACTTTTGTCTGAAGAAAAGGGGAAGCTCCAAAAATTTCCTACCATGTTGCCTCAGTCATTGTTAGATTAGAGTATCCAATTTATGTTAACAGAGGCGTATTTTTTATGATGTGACAAATGAATGCTTAAAGTGGCAAACAAGACAAATCCCAACTTCTCAACTGAACATAAAACCCCATCTCTCAACTCTCATCTAAACCTAAACCTAAATCCACGAGATGCAGGTGCCCACAGCCAATTAAGAACACAATTTCGCAACCTTCCAAGAACACACCATAAGTACTGAAGTAAGTAACCCAAAACCTCCCACCATCCAAGAAACACTTTAACGCAGTCACTAATTGCAATTAAAATTGACAATTGACAGTCTACAATGGTCTGCAAGAAAAATCCTGTTGAAACCCAGATTTGAAAACCAAAGCTTTACCCGAGAAGAAGCTCCAAATGATCTTAAGAATTGAGAAGGAAAAATTTGCAAGAGAGAGAGACAGGGGGAACTAACAGCCATGAGAGCATGAACCCATTGGTGGCGGGATTGCGAGTTGATTCCGATGACAGTGAATGCTGGATACCGAACAACAGTGTAAATAAGCCAAAGGTGATACACAGCCATCATAAACAGGCCCAATGGTACCAAGACATAATCTAAACATTCTTCCTCCATGTCCTGTTCTTGCTTCTTGGATTTATGACACGTGAATGAATTAGTTGCACGTTCTTTTTGCTCTGTACTACGACATATCATTTGATAATGGCACTTAGAAGCTGTCTAGTGGACAGAGACTTCAAACAGTGACAGAGGCGAGCATCGGATGGACGTGGACATGGCCCTTTCGGGCTTAAGTAGTTTAACTACAGTTCTCAAGGATCCATCCGCCCACAATATGAGGTATCTTGATTCTACTCTTATAACAAGGGGTTAAACTAAAACGGAGTCGTAATAAAGAGGTATTTACTCACTAAGAATTGATGAATTTCTAAAAAGGAAATGAGTATAAATTTACTTTTGATTATTTCTGATAAATTCTAAATTAGAACTAATTAACCTAATCTAACCTAAATAATACAACTTAATCCTAAGTAACATCATATTAATAAAATAACCTAAATTGCACTTGAAAATTCTCCAAATTATGAATAGTAGAATGTCTTTCTCTTTCATAAGTAGAAGTGTATGAATTTGATAATTTATTTGGAAAAAATCTTCAATCCTTTTCTATTTCCTTTGTGCATTAAGCAACATTGAATTACCCTATTAGCAATATCTTTGAACCCTACTAACCTGATATTTGGGGATTGATAAATGCATGGGTAAGAATGTATGAGAGAAGGGGATAATATGCCTTTTAGGATTGCATGTCTTTAGGCTATGTGTTGATTAGATGTAAGATTTTCAATGGAATGGAATGAAATAGAATAGTTTATAATGGAATGGAATGTAAATGAAAGTAATATTAGAAAATTGTTGTTTGGGAAGGATGGAAGAGTTCATAATGTAATATAGTGAATTGTTGTTTGGATGAATAGTTTATAATGTAATATAGTGTAAAGTTATTTATCATTTTACATTTCATCCTAAACCTCCCAAATTGGAAGTTTTTTATTTTTACTAATTAAGATAGAATGAGATGTCATATGAAACCCTCATCTTCCATCTCATTCCATTTCATTATAAACACTCCTCCCAAACAATAGAATAATATTACATTCAATTTCGTTCTATTAATAAACCCCAACAAAACATAGCCTTAAGTTTTTCATTCTCTCCCTCTCTCTCTCTCCGCTCTTTCTCTCTCTCTCTTTATATTTTCATTTTCCCATTATCTAACCAATCCAACCATTAAAAATTATTTTAAATTTATAACCAATTTATATCACTTGACTTATAACCTTAAAATGAGTCCAATTATAAGCTAAATCACATTATCGGTCGAGTTAGTATTTGAGCAACCCTATTATTACCAAACCTTTGATAGGATTTTATCATCAATCCATTATCTTTAAGTTGAGCTTGCTTGATTCCTCCCCCTTGAGGGGTACAAAAGGGATGACAAAGGTAATTGAGGCCACAAGATTTTTCCAGTACTAGTTATCACAATTATAGAGTGGTAAACTTAATTAGTTAATTTTTACTAATAGGAGTTAGGTGAGTTTATTACTATTTTTTATTTATCTAATATAGGAACATAAAATGTAAATCTTTATAAATAACTAAAAAATATTATAGAATAAAAGAACTTTCTCTAAAGTTAATAAAGATGATTTTAATATTTATTATTTCAACAAGCTAATTGCTTGTGTACGTCAAGAGGAAAGTTCATTAAGAACTTATGTAGGCAAGAAATTTTAAAGGCAATGAGGATGCCAAACTTTATGAACAATAGTTTTTAAGATAACCGAGCAAAATTGTGGATAATATCTAATAAAAGTTATGTTATAATTACAGTAAATCAATCAGTTAGACATGTGGTAGTTATAATTTATCACTAATTTAAAATTATTGATAAGATATAACAAAATTTATATTGTAGTTAAAATAAATCAATTAATTAGACATGTTGCAGTTAATTTATCACTAACTTAAAATAATAACCATACATATATGTATGTAACACACGATATTGTTTAAACGAGAAAGAAAAAGAAAATTTAATAAAGAGATAAATGAGTAATAATTAATGAATCATAAGAAATAATAAGGATGCCAAACTAGTTTCTCTCAACCTCAGTATGTGTAACATTATACAAAAATTATTGGGTCTTGGTTGAATACTTCATAAATTCTCACTTTTGAGATAATATGCATATGCTTATCTCACCCACAATGTTTGTTTGTCTTTAAAAGCCTTCATATCCTTTAAGTCATAAGCACTTGGAATCACTTCGAGATCTCCCTTTTCTTTCAATTAACATACTTCAAACTAAGCTACTTCTGCTATTGAATTTTTTTATAATATCTTTAGACCAAAGAAATCTTCTTAACATATAATCAATGATTTTAATCAGGTTTCTTGGGAACCATATATGAGATGACCAGTATACCTGAATGTTATTGAACACACAGTTAACTAGTTGGGATCTTCCAACTATGTCGTGGCTTCTATTACACCAATTAAGAATTCTCTTGTGGATCCTCTCAATTAATGTTTGAAAATCCTTAAAAGAAGTTTTTTTTAGTAGCTATTGGAATTACAAGATAAGTAAATGAAGTTGACATAGCTTTCAAATTAGTAATATAATTAAACTAGTTAAATTGGAAAAAGCACTTCCAAAACAGAACATACAACTTTTGCCTTTATTGATGGATAACCCAAAATACTTTTGAAAGTGCTCAGGTTAATCATTAGATCACTTACATATTTTGTATTAGCTTTGGAATATAAGATTAAATCAATAGCTTTGGACTTGCCTTGGTCGTCCTTAGTAGGATTAGGGACAAAATGGTGCTTAAATGACAAACCATGGATGAATGGATTAGGCCATAGGTATGAATTAGTTAGACCATATGCACAGTACCTTTGAATTTAGCTAATTTTTACCTTTGGATGAAGATCATTGGTGATGTGCCAAAGTTAGTGGGATGAATCATCAAATAAATTGTAGGACATGGCAAAGAACGTGGATTAGGTATCTTATCTTCACTTATCACACGCTCCTTTTACTTAGAAGTGGGTTAGTGGTAAGATATGTAAACCACCTACTAAAGTGGTGCCTAAAGTGGTTAGGGATGTCAACCACCAACTAAGTTAATGACTTAGTGGCCTTATGCCCGCTTTCTTGTATGCTTGCTCAATAAGTTTCCAAAGGCCTATAAATAGCTCATTTGAGTAAAATCTTCATTAATTAAAGATTTGCATCCTTTGTATCAATTAAGAGTAATATATAGGCTGGCAATTTTACTATAAAAGCTTTGTGAATCTTTCTCTTCTTATTGTTATCCATTTTCTTGTTTTTGGCTTAGTGAATCATTAGTTTGCTTTATCTTTAATGTGAAACACCTTAAACACGAGAGATTTGGTAAGGTTAAGTTGAATTGAGATGTTCAACTACCATGCTTAGACTTTGGCTCATTTTGAGTATGGAATTGAAGTTCCTTACAAAGTCATTATAATGGTTGGTATCAGAGTTGTGTCGGTGATTCAATGGCAAGTGGCAATAATCTTAACAAGCATACTACACAAGTGGAAATGCTCTCATTGATTCTTTACCTTTAGGTGAAGAAGATGTCTTTTCTTACACATCACGTTTTAAAGCTTTAAAGAGATAAATTAAGCATTATAAGACTAATGGGACAACTTGATTAAAGTACGAGAGCAAACAAAATTTGAGATCATAATCATTAAATGTGTAGTTGTAACTCAAGATACGGGATAAGCTAAAACCACTATGTTAAAGGTTTGACAACCTAATTTTTTAGGGCATTTAGAATGTTAAGGAACTTGAGAACTTCTTGCGAGATATAGAGTAGTATTTTACAGCTACTAAGGGACCAAAAGCCAAAAAAGTGAACGTTATGACAATGTATCTTGATAAAGCTGCAAAATTATGGTGGATAATTCAAACATCTTGTTGGACCAATGGTGGTTGACAAGTTAAATTCCTTATTGTTTTGATAATAACATGATATATAGAATTGGTCAATAAATTTATTACAGGTGTTTTTGAATTGAAAGAAATCTAGAAACCTTCAATCAAGCCAAATTGTAGTGAAATCAAGAT
>JAOQMR010000007.1:8642045-8654244 GCA_027563865.1 Erythroxylum pelleterianum | reverse complement strand
TTATTATTATTATTTTATTAATTTTATTATATGAAATTAATTATCTTTTATTATTATTATTATTAATTTTATTATACGAAATTAATTATCTTTTTTTATTATTATTATTAATTTTATTATACAAAATTAATTATCTTATTATTATTAATAATAACAACAACACCAACATTATTGGTATTAATACAGAAACCCAAGTTACAAACCAAACATCATTTTTTATACCCATTCCTATTCCCATTCTCATTCTCATTCCCTTCTACTATTATACCCATACCAATTCCCAAATCCGTGATCAAACCAAACGCCCCCTAAGTTTTCATTGGGGTAGGGTTTTGTGTTCTGACTTTGAGGGAAATTAAGCACTAATCTAGGATGAATTTGGCCAAGTTGTCTTCATAGAAGTTGTAGCTTGTCCTTTTAGCTTTCTAACGATACCAAGTTTGTGATTTTTTGATGTTGGAGCAGAGAGATATGACCATTTGAGTGGGGGACAAGCTATGACCATGTGAATCCAGTGCAGAGCCCCATTCCCACCCGAAGGTTACACGACCAGCCTATGTGGGTTTACACGGACCGTGTTTTTGACCCTCCAAATGACAGAATTTCAATTTTTGATCTTCATGAAAGTTGTATCCCTAGATGTCTTCTTTCCAACCATCAAAAATGAAGTCAATCCGACACCTATAGTGAGAGTTATGGCGATTACGCCAAAGTATGTTCAATAGGAAAAAAGATATGAACATGTTGGAGTCGTTTGGCCACAACTCCTTCGTCCGACCTCCGATTGAGGTGATTCTTGAAGCGTTAGATTCCTAACACGTTTTTCTACATCTCCATATATAATTTCTAGCCATTGGTGTTAAATTCAAAAAGATTGATTGGAAGGAAATGAGGGGTCGGTTGGAAGAGCATGTTGGGACATGTTTATACTTTGGTTGATGAAGCATATCTTGAGCTATAGAGCTCCGTGTGATGTAGTTCTTGCTCCAAAATAAACTAGAGACTAAGGGTTACAAGTTTCAAGGGTCAATTGTGAATTTTGAGATTCCAATGTGTGAGCCCACCCTTTGTGGCTTGAGATGTAATAAGATTGATGAGGACCCAATGAAGGCTAATTAGGGTATTTTGGCTTAACCCTACAAGGAAACCACTCACACTCTACGATTTCGGATAATTGGGCTTCAGAAACGGGGCCCAACAATCCCCTTTAGGCTGTTAAATACATGTATGCTTCTTAAGATATTATGAAGGTTAATTGGTGATCAGAAATCTCTTTGATGCAAATAGGTACACGAATATTATATCAAAGATTGACCTTTCAACAAGGAACACTTCAGTTACTCTGAAAGAAATGCTCAGGTTTAGAAGCACAAATTACTTTGGCAAGAAATTGGAAATGGACACAAAACTTTTTTTGACATAATAACTAGATTGCAGGAAGACCTTTAATGAATATAGGAGATTTACAAGCTTCAAAATGAAGAATTCATGGAAATCACACTGTTGCAAATGCTTTACTACATAAGACCGAGACCATGTCAAGAATTTCTGATAGGAATATTCAACACGAGCTCAACAGATTGGTGTTACATGAGAATATGGAAGACAGAAATTGGTGGTGTCCATATAGTAGTGGAATTATCAATAATGCATCATATAGGAAGCTATTTCAATAGAATTTTAGTTATGTTCTATGGAATAAACTTGTTTGGTGTAAGTTTAATCTCCCTAGAGATGCTACTACTATGTGGAGAACCATCAAAGATAGCTTACCCACCATTGAGAGATTGAACATGTTTACTTGTATGAAAAATTGTTGTACTCTTTGTAAATATCAAATGGAGAGTGCCTCTCACCTATTCTTCAAATGCAACTTTGCCAAAGAAGCATAAAGATTAATATTACATAAATTGGTATTGGCAACAAATTGTCACTTAGAGTCTAAATTTGTAGCATAGCAAGAAAGACATTAAATGTTATTTCTACACTGCTATGTGCTATGTCCTACCTTGTGCTAAACATATGGGATGAAAGGAACAGGCGAAATTTCAGCAACGGAAAGGAGTTTTGATACATTCACAAAGTATTGATATGTGGAGGTATTAGGAGGTTGTTTGCAATAATTATTGGCTTTAAGCAGCACAATGTTTTAACTTGGTTATGGAACTCCGATGCTTCGATGAGATTGTAATTTATTTTGATTCGCCTTTCATTAGCTTAATTCAGTTTTTTTTTTCAAAAAATGATATGATATAAATTGTATTTATAATAAATTTTAATTTCCATTATTCAATTAATATAATTTATCATTTAATTAATATTATTAAATTAAATTGGATTTAAAATTTAAAATATGATTTACTCTTTTGCCATAGTTTATTTTGGTAGATTATCTTTATCTTGGTTCCGGACCATTCTTTTGAATACAATTTTGCTCCAGTAGCCAAGCCCCACCTCTGGAATCTCAGACATTTCTCGTTCATTTCTCACGAAGAAAACTCACTCTAGGGCTGTGTTCCACGTCCCAAGCTCTCACTTTTGAATCTTCCCGCTCTGCTCCTATCTTCCTCTCCGGGTTAGGTTATACCATCAATGGCGACGCCTGTAGTATCTCAGCCGAGAGCCTCGAAGACCGAGTCCTACGTCGACAACAAGCGCAAAGAGGACGTCCGGCAAGCCAACATCGTGGCGGCCAAGGCCGTAGCTGATGCAGTCAGGACCAGCCTCGGTCCTAAAGGCATGGACAAGATGATTTCCGCCGCCAACGGCGAGGTTATCATCTCTAATGATGGCGCTACCATCCTTAACAAAATGGAGGTCCTCCAGCCCGCCGCGAAGATGCTTGTGGAGCTCTCCAAATCGCAGGATGCCGCCGCCGGAGACGGCACGACTACTGTTGTGGTCATCGCTGGAGCGCTCTTGAAGCAGTGCCTCACGCTTCTCTCCAGCGGAATCCACCCTACGGTAATCTCTGATTCTCTTCATAAAGCTTCGATTAAAGCTTTGGACGTGTTA
Source organism: Erythroxylum pelleterianum (assembly GCA_027563865.1). Taxonomy (NCBI): domain Eukaryota; kingdom Viridiplantae; phylum Streptophyta; class Magnoliopsida; order Malpighiales; family Erythroxylaceae; genus Erythroxylum; species Erythroxylum pelleterianum. The sequence continues at coordinate 8,651,229 of JAOQMR010000007.1, read as the reverse complement.
ACTGCAATGGCGGTTCCGGTGGAGTTGTCGGATCGTGAATCGCTAGTTAAGTCTGCTAGTACTGCGTTGAATAGTAAAGTAGTGAGTCAGTACTCGACGCTTCTCGCTCCGTTGGCAGTTGATGCGGTTCTCTCCGTTGTGGAGGCTGCGAAACCAAACTTGGTGGATCTGAGGGATATTAAGATAGTTAAGAAGCTTGGGGGGACTGTGGATGATACTGAGATGGTTAAAGGTTTGGTTTTTGATAAGAAAGTGAGTCATGCTGCTGGTGGACTGACCAGAATGGAGAATGCTAAGATTGCCGTTATTCAGTTTCACATTTCTCCACCAAAGACTGATATAGAGCAGAGCATTGTGGTTTCTGATTATACACAGATGGATAGGATTTTAAAAGAAGAAAGGAATTATATTTTGGGTATGATTAAGAAGATTAAGGCAACTGGGTGCAATGTCTTATTAATTCAGAAGAGTATTCTAAGAGATGCGGTCACAGATTTGTCTTTGCATTATTTGGCCAAGGCGAAGATATTGGTGGTTAAGGATGTGGAGAGAGATGAGATTGAGTTTATTACTAAGACTTTGAACTGCTTGCCTATTTCAAATATTGAGCATTTTAAAGAGGAGAAGTTGGGGTATGCTGATCTTGTTGAGGAGGTTTCACTTGGAGATGGAAAGATTGTGAAGATTACTGGCATTAAGGATATGGGAAGGACAACAACAGTGCTTGTACGTGGGTCGAATCAGCTGGTACTTGATGAGGCAGAGCGAAGCTTGCATGATGCCTTGTGTGTTGTTAGATGTCTTGTGAATAAGCGATTTCTGATTGCTGGAGGTGGTGCTCCAGAAATTGAGTTGTCTAGGCAGCTTGGCGCTTGGGCTAAGGTGCTGCATGGGATGGAAGGATACTGTGTGAGGTCATTTGCCGAGGCACTTGAAGTCATACCATATACCTTGTCAGAGAATGCTGGGTTGAATCCTATTGCCATTGTGACTGAACTGAGGAATAGGCATGCCCAAGGAGAGATCAATGCTGGCATTAACGTGAGGAAGGGCCAGATTACAAATATCTTGGAGGAGAATGTGGTCCAGCCATTGCTAGTGACCACAAGTGCCATCACACTGGCAACTGAATGTGTCCGGATGATCTTGAAGATTGATGACATTGTTACTGTTAGGTAGTTTTAAATGAGAGGGGAGGGCTTGTTTATTTGCAAGCTACTATCTATGCTATGTCAACTTATGTTTTTCTCTTCTTGGGGATGATATGGTTAAAGAAATTTGGTGCTAAATGTTTGGCGTGTACTTTGAGATTAGATGCTAATTTGGTCCACGATTTTTGACATTTCCTTTATATACGTTTAGGTTTGTTGTTGATAGCTGATGATACTTAGTTCCCCTTCTGTCAGACGCATGCCCTAAGATGTCTATTTGAGTTTATGTTTTAAGTAAAACGATATTTGGCTGCATGGTTCTTTAAATGTATATACGTTAATCATGTTTTAAGCTCTGAAAAGGAAAAAAAAGGTGCAGTAATGTCATTTGTCTTTGCATTGTGCGGGAAAAGAGTCTGCGTGGTTTCTTGGGTCTCTTCTTAGCACCTAGTTGATGATACTCCTTTCTTATGCTTGCAACTGATTTTACATCCAGCTCGCGCTGGAACAAGACACAAGCTCATGATCACTGAAGAAGAAGAAACAAAGAAGCATAAATTTCTTTTCAAATGAAAGATCAAAACATGAACTCCATGGTAGTGACCTAAAAGCTCCTTTAAGGGCATAACACCGAAAGACAATAAGGAGTTAAGTAGGTTAAGATTGGTAGAGGTTGCAGATACACGACCATTGAGGGAATGAATGAAGGTAGAAAAAGCGAATTTTGTTATAAATTAAATCATGAAAACATCATATAAGTTTTCCCCCTCCATGTACGTTATTAAGATAGAGAACGAGTGGTAAAATAAGTAAAGATTATCGAGTGAGATGGGACGAATGTGCAGCAAGAGGTGGAGGGCCTTGGAAGAGGCTTAGAGATAGTTGCAAACGAAGGTTTGGGTTTTGCTGAAAAGTGCTGTTTTCATTGCTTAATAGCTTATGCATGTTTAGAGAATGTTATTTGTTCGCTTATGTCACTACTATTTGGCCATAGTATAAAATGGAGGTTGCTGGTCGTGAGAACACTGATCATCTCTTCTCCTTCTCCTTCAACTGTCATGGATTTTTATTTTCTAACTCCACTCCTACCTTATTACCACACTTTACTGCTCTCTTACCTATATTGCATTCTACCATCTTCCTTCTTAACAGCAATATACACTTTGTACGTTACCACTTTTTTTCACTCTTCACTCTTCACACCTTACTTCTTATTCCTCACTTCTTCTACAAGCTTTAACCTGTCTTCTACTGATTTAAGCACCATCCTAAAACCTTTCTTCTACTTATTTCCAGCTTTTATCCAACAATACATAAGCTATTCATAGAAACAACATAGTTTAGTTGATGTGTTGATGAGCAATTTTAAGCTAAATTATTGTTACAATCTGGAACATGGAATGTTTGTTACAATCTGGAACATGGAATGTTCAAAACAAGCCATTGTTACTTCAAGCTTGGAGGCCAGGTCTCAAATTGGAAGATCTCAAACAGGACAACATACTTATTTGGGCATGTCTACATGAGGTCCCTCTTGAATACTGAACCATAAGTGAATTGAGCGATCTTGCAAGTTTCATAGGACGACCAATAACACTGAATCAACTAACAGTTGAAACAAACACATCAATTATGCTAGAGTTTGCATATTGATAACCTCATTGTCTGACTTAGCTAAAACCATTCCATTCATTAGGCCGAATGAGGAGTTAGAACCCATAAAGGATCAGCTAAAGGTCATGTATACATGGAGGCCTCATTTTAACAAGAAATAGAAATGGAGGCCAACAGGGAGGATTTTTATAACAGGAATATACCAAGAATTGATGGAGTTAAATGTAAAGCTGAATGAGTTAATGAAGTATATGCGTCTATTATTCCTACTATCAATAGTACAAGCAAGAATTAAGAAGCAATTGATAACATTACAGTTGATAATTCAAAAGCAGACAGTGAGCTGATTGAAGAAGTTGCTAATTTAATTTCTAATGCAACAAAGAAAGCTAAAAACAAACCACAATTGCAGCAAACCTTTACATAACAAATATTCTAGCTGCAGAAAAAGTTATAACTCCTACTGCAGGTGATAATGTAGCAGTTCAGGTGGGTAAGGAGGGACAATAGACAAAGATACAGATGAATGGGTGTAACAAACATACAAATGAGAGCGAGATAGTTGATAAAGTTGAGTAATGTAGACTTGAAACACCTGGACATCAGAATCAGATCCAATAGCAAGTACAAAAAGAAATTCCTAATGCAGAGGGTAAAATAGCAAATAGCAAGTACAAAAAGAAAATCCTAATGCAGAGGCTAAAATAGCAAATTAAGTGAGCAAGGAGGGACTACAAAAAAGGTACAAATGAATGAAGTTAATAAGCTTACAAAGGAGAATGGAAAATCTGATAAAGTTGAGCAGTGTACAATTGAAACACTTGGACGTTGGATTTAGATCTAGTAGCAAGCACAAAGATAAATGTTTAATGTAGGTGGTAAAGCAGTAGGCCAAATGAGCAAGGAGGGACTATAAACAAAGGTACGGATGAATGGACTTAATAAGCTTACAAAGGAGAATGGAAAAGCTAAAAATGTGGAGCAGTGTATAGTTGAAACACTTGGAATATAGAATCAAATTCAGCAACAAGCACAAAAAGAACAAGAATTCGAGATAGTAGCTAGAATAAAATCTAACAGGAAGAAAAAACCCTCCCTAGGGGAGTCAGCCTCATGAATATCCTCACCTAGCATGTAAGAGAGGATAATACCCCAAATGAAAAACTGATGATCAGGCACATCATTTTACATAATAAAGTAATAATTGTAGGTATTATAGAAACTAGAATAAGAAAGGAACACTGAAGTCCACTCGGGAAGCTCAATATAGGTTGAATCCTCCAATGATGGAGGTCGTGAAAAAGGAAGTGTTAAAGCTTCTCGATGTTGGGGTCATTTACTCATTTTCTGATAGTAAGTGAGTAAATCCGGTTCAGGTAGTCTTAAAAAAATTTAGAGCCACAGTAGTGGCTAACCAGGAAGGTAAGTTAGTCTCCACCGACGTGCAAATCGGGTGGCAAGTGTGTATTGATTATAGAAAACTGAATGCGGTGACTTGTAATGACCATTCCCCCTCCCTTTTATTGACCAAATGCTTGAGAGATTAGATGGCTATGCATATTGTTTCTTTCTAGATGGCTTTTTAGACTATCTTCAAATCTCGATTGCACCTGAGGATTAATAAAAGACAACCTTGACATGCCCATTTGGTACATTTGGTTACCGAAGGATTGATATTTGCTTAATTGTTGATGCATTTAATCCATGACACTTAGTGATTAATGCTTTAAAGTACTTAAGACACTCACTTTAGTATATATTTGATTTTAGGCACAGTTTGGAAGCTTAATAGCTATTCACACTCAATTGTCTTCACGAGGCAAGAAGAAGAAGGATTAGAATGAAGAGGAGGTAAGAAAATGCAAAAACATGAAGTATATGCGGTGTATAGCATCTCACGACCATAACTACAAATGTCATGGCTATAACTGGCATCTCGTGACCATGACATTTTTGTCATGATGCAAAGATGTTTCATGATCGTGACCCTCTTTTGTGCCATTCACAGCCATGACATTCCAAGTCACGCCCATGACTTTTGTGCCACCTGTCCCAAAAAACCTAGTTTTAAATATAAATGCATTATATTGACAGCGAAAACATTCCAGACTTGAATATTCTTCCTTTTTGGGGTTTTAGGAGTAGAAAAGAAGACAGAGACGATTCATGGCTATTTCTTAGAGATTCATGGAGAAATAGAGGGCTAACTTTCCAACACCGATTCGGAGCTGAAGTCGATGCCGAGGAGTGCATTTAAACATACCGTCTTTGTGTATCATGTTCTTTCCCTCTTTTAGGATTGTTTATGCTATCTTGTATTTATTGATTGGGTATTGTGTAAGAATGATCTTAATACTCTATTAGATTGTTTTTTTAAATGAAAACCTATTGCTAGAATTTGAATACAATATGCAATAGTCGTGTTTGAATTCGTATGTGGCAACTAATGGTATTAAATCATTAGGGATAATGTAAAATCTGTTAAATAACCCGAGCTTTTATAGTTATTACTTCTATTGATATGTTTTTCTCACTCGTAACGAGGCTATCTGATTGAACTTAGAGAGCTTGTTCTAGGTTTTCTAATAGTTAAAGTTAATTAACGAGCTCATCTTAATTAACTACGACTTAAGGAAAAACCAGGATTAACAGAGCTTATTGTTAATCTACGATCAATAGTTCAAAGAGAGGTGTGAAGACGATAATGTAATGACATATGCTAAAATGTGTGTAGGCTGAGATTAAACCAAAGAACCTGATTTCAAACCATTTATCAATTTTCTCACTTTTCTACTATTTAATTTGAGTTGCTTATATTTATATATTCAATCTTACTTTGTTTTCTAAATTGCATCAAACCTAATCCCTCAATTTTACATATACATCTAATTTAGGAAAGTAATTGGATTTAATCTCTGTGGGATCGACCTAGACTCATCACTGCTATAGTTGTAGGTCTAGTTATTTTGAGTAGTGTTATGACGTGCTAAGTCAATTCTGGCGTTGTTGTTGGGGATTAATATCCTTTGCTTTTTGAATTTATTTGTTTTATTTTTGATTAACTTCTTTTCTTGTTTGGTTAGTTACGCTGCATGATATGATCTTCTCACTCTGGTGAATTGAAATTTAATCCAGGAATTGAAAGAATGATACACTGACCAAGAAGACAAGTTACACAAAGTTTCGAGGATCCATCACCATCTGAAAGGAGACTTGATTCTTCACTAGGAATTCAAATAGTTTTAGATTTTCTTTCTAATTCTTCTAGTGAATCCATCTCTAAAAAGATTCTAACATAGCAGAGCAAAATAATGATCGCACTCTTAAGTAGTTGGTTGCTCTTGATTTAAACCATCAACCTTTGTGCGTTAATTTTCCTATTATTGATGTTGCTTTTAAGTTTAAATCTGGTCTAATTCAGCTTTTGCCTACTTTTCGTGATATGCTAGGTAAAGATCCTCATAAGCACGTTAAGGAGTTCTATATAGTCTATTCTAGCTTGAAGTCATTCAAGATGCAAGAAGAGCAGATTAAGTTGAGGGCATTCTCATTCTCATTGGGGGACACGGCTAAGGATTGGTTTTACTACTTGTCCTCTAGATCGATCACTACCTGAAATGAGATGCAAAGATTTTTTTTAGAAGTACTTCCCTGCCTCTCGAGCTACTAATATTTGGAAGGACATATGTGCAATTTGATTGCATCATGGAGAGATATTATATGAGTATTGGGAGCATTCAAGAGGACTTCTATGAAGGACTTCTGCCATAAGAAAGAAGTATGATAAATGCAACTTCTGCCACAAGAAAGAAGTATGATAAATGCAGCAAGTTATTGAAGCTAGAAATCTAATTTCCAACATGACTTCTGACTCTCAACAATTCAACATTCAATAGGATCCCAGACGATTAAAAGTCAGTAAAGCTAGTGCTGCCACATTGGAGTAACAAATAGCTAGGTTAACATCTCTAACGAGACAAATGGCTGCCAATGATGCTCAACAAGTCAAAGCATATAGAATTTGCACAATGGTAGGACATCTAACTGATATGTGTTCAACTTTGCTAGAGACATCTATGGAATAAGTGAATGCTTTCGGAAGTTTTCCGAGTCAACCATAAACGAAGTAAGATCTTAGCTACTCCTATGCACACAATTCAGGATGGAAGAATCCTCCATTCAACAATTATAGACAATAAGGACAATAATAAAGCTCTTACCAATAACCATATCAAAGACAAGCTCAACCATATCAAAGACAAGCTCAACCATCAAGCTCTGGACCTTCATTGGAAGATATGATGAAAATATTGAATTAGAATACCACACAATTCCAAGAATAATCAAGAACTAGCAAGTAGAATATGGAGAATCAATTAAGTCATATAGCTACTCTGTTAGCCGATTGGAAAATAAGAGTTCAGGTAAACTTGCCTTTGATTGTAAACCTAAAAGAGAATGCAAGTGCTATCACCTTGAGAAGTGGTAAAGTGGTAAAGAAATAGAGGCACCACATAAGACCCTTGTTATTGGCAATGATGAAGAACTTGAAAAGAAGCTTTAAGTGTCTCCAAAAGAAGCTGAAATGGGAACTCAGGTAAATTCTCAATCTCCTGTGATTAAAAATTTTACTAATACTTTGCCTCCTTTTCGTAGGCGGTTTGCTAAATCAAAGAAAGAGTTTGTATAGATTTATTATGATTTTTTTTAAAAGGAAGAAGAAACTGTACAAGTCTTATACATATATTCTTGATTAGTAATGAAATAAGCATCTTACTCAAAGGATCAACTTAGCAACTTACTTTATCAATCCTTATTGCTTATATAGTGGCGATGTATATACAAAAGTCAATATTATGAGTAGCTATTTTGAAGTGAATGGAAGAAAATGTATTTTCTCTAATAAGGATTGATCAAAGGTGATAAATGAAATTAAATTGTATTGTTAAGATTTAAAGAGTTTTACTAGATCATCTACAAAGAAAGAATTCATGATTAAAAAATATAGGTAGATTATCTAAAAACAAAACTTATAATTGCAATTATTCTTAACTTTTTAATAATAGATTTTTATTTTTGTAATTATTAATTTAAAATATATATTAGTAGTAGAGATTATTTAGTAAAACTACTCCAACATTAAAAGAACTTGCTATTTGATTACTTAGTCCAAATACTTTTGCTTCTGGTTGTGAATGTAATTAGAATGTCTTTTAATATGCTTATACAAAGAAATAAAATTGTCTAGAACATCAAAGACATGATGATCTTATTTACATTATTATAATATAAGGATGACGAATAAGTATTTTATTAAATGAACATCTTTTAGAAAAATTCTACTTTTATTAATAATTTTATAATTGATCTATTATCTATTTAAAGTACCTAATAAGAAGAGAACATAAGATCTAATTGATATTTTTTAAAAAGAAAAAATGATTTCATTAACAAGCCCAAAAGGATAGCCGCAGGCTAATTACAAGGCAATGTTGTTAAAGATACAGAAGATACAACATAATGGAAACTTTACATGTTAAGCATTAAGACTACTAAATGAAAACATTTAGGTCAATCCAAGTTCCATCTTCTTCAAAGAGAGGAACTCAATTTTTAAGTGATATTATGAGCAACTAGAATCTCTCTGATCCAACAGCTCACTCTATGTGCAAGATCATATTTGTCGATTTCGATATTTATAAAAATCCTTAAGTTTCTTTCTTTCCATATAGAATATATAGAGCAATTGAGGCTGAGGCTAAGGCTAAGGCATATTTGGCCAATGTTGTATGGACAATCTAGATTCGTGAAATGAAGCATTCTGGCCCAGATGAAAGAAAAGTAGTCGCATTGAAAGAATAGATGAAAAGTTGTTTAAGGTACTAGGTTACAAAGGCAACAAACTTGGTCAATGGAAATCTCAAGTCTGTCTTTTGTGTTCAGTCTTCCTCTGGTAGTTAACCATATGGTGAAAGAAAATTTGGACATTAATCATCCTTTTAAGACAATATTATACCAAGGAACAAAAGGAAGATATGGTCTAAAGGCTTCTAGACAAGAGGAATCAGAGAATTCCTTGTTGGTTTTGGAATTCTATATTGCTTTATCCTTCAAGAGAGGGTTAGGAAAGTAGGAGGGGAAGCAAGGAACCAATATGTCCATACCTCTGACAATGGCAAGCCATAACCTGTGATCTATTACTTTGGAAACTCTAGGTGATACGGAAACCTCAAGAAAACAAGGTTCTTGAAACCCCCTAATCCTATTAAATCAAAACCCCAATCTTTCTATTATAAGAACATGCTAGATCAAACCCCAAATCATAAGTTTGCGACCCAATCTCAAAGAAATCAGAAATCAATTTACGTTGCAAGTACTTACTTACTGATGCAAATCAATTTCTTGAAGTAACCATGAAG